>CAEGAF010129355.1:0-35438 GCA_903067075.1 Micropoecilia bifurca
CCCCCCGAAGGGTGAGAAGGGAATTTTTTTTTTTATATATATATATATATATATATATATGTGTGTATGTGTTTATTTGGTGATGGATAAACAACAGAGGAAAGCCGTTGTGGTGGATGTAGCAATACCAAGTGACTACAACATCAGGAAAAAGGAGCTTGAGAAACTGGCAAAATACAGATCCCAGGAACAACATCAGACATCTCAGTCCAGAAATGTGCAGTTCTAGGCACAGCCAAGATTTTGCTCAGAACCCTCAAGCTCCCAGGCCTCCCGTAGAGGACCCGAGCTCAGAGGATGAAACAGACCACCCACGGAGGGTAAGAAGGGAATTTTATATATATATATATATATATAATATAGTTTTTTTTTATTTTCTGTCAGCTACTATGACAAGTTGGCCTCTAAAGCCAGAGGAGGAAGAGGAGCAGAAGGAGGTCTTCATAGCATTTGCACGAATCTACAGTGGGACAGTCAAGAAAGGTCAAAGGGTTTTTGTTCTGGGACCAAAGTATGATCCTGCTCAGGGCCTGAGTCTGGTAAACTTTACTCTCCCTGTTTTACGTCTCCATTATTTGTCTAACCTAACGTATGTACAGTCATGGCCAAAAGTTTTGAGAATGACACAAATATTATATTTTCACATGATCTGCTGCCCTCTGGTTTTCATGTGTGGATGTCAGATGTTTTCATCACATACAGAAATACAATTGCAATCATATTATGAGTAACAAAAGATTTTATTGACAGTTAGAATGAGTTAATGCAGCAAGTAAATATTTGCAGTGTTGACCCCTCTTCTTCAGGACCTCTGCAATGCTCTCAATCAACTTCTGGACCAAATTCTGACTGATATCAATCCATTCTTGCACAATCAATGCTTGCATTTTGTCAGAATTCCTTGGTTTTTGTTTGTCCACCCGTCTCTTGATGATTGACCACAAGTTTTCAATAGGATTAAGGTCTGGGAAGTTTCCAGGCCATGGACCCAAAATCTCTATGTTTTGTTCCCTGAGCTAGTTAGTTATCACCTTTGATTTATGGCAAGGTGCTCCATCATGCTGGAAAAGGCATTGTTCATCACCAAGCTGCTCTTGGACGGTTGGGAGAAGTTGCTCTCGGAGGACATTTTGGTATCATTCTTTATTCATGGCTGTGTTTTTAGGCAAGACTATGAGAGAGCCGACTCCCTTGGCTGAGAAGCAACTCCACACATGAATGGTTGCAAAAGTATTTCTGGTAACTTATTATTACCAGAAATACTTTAGTCTCATGCCAACTGCTTTACAGTTGGCATGAGACAAGACTGGTGGTAGCGCTCAACTCATCTTCTCCCAACAAGCTGTTTTCCAGATGTCCCAAACAATCGGAAAGGGGATTCATCAGAGAAAATGGCTTTACCCCAGTCCTCAGCAGTCCACTCCCTGTACCTTTTGCAGAATATCAGTCTGTCCCTGATGTTTTTCCTGGAGAGAAGTGGCTTCTTTGCTGCCCTCCTTGAGATCAGGCCTTGCTCCAAGAGTCTCCGCCTCACAGTCCATGCAGATGCACTCACACCTACTTGCTGCCATTCCTGAGCAAGCTCTGCACTGCTGGTAGCCCGATCCCGCAGCTGAAACACTTTTAAGAAACGGTCCTGGTGCTTGCTGGCCTTTCTTGTGCGCCCTGGAGCCTTTTTGGCAACCTCTTTCCTTGAAGTTCTTGATGATGCGATAGATTGTTGACTGAGGTGCAATCTTTCCTGCTGCGATACTCTTCCCTGTTAGGCCATTTTTGTGCAGTGAAATTTTGACTGCACGTGTTTCTTTAGAGATAACAATGGTTCACAGAAGCCAAGCACCAGCCTCTTTATAAAGTGTCCAGTGGTGTCATTCTTACTTAATCATGACAGATTGATCTCCAGCCCTGTCCTCATCAACACCCACACCTGTGTTAATGGAGCAATCACTGAAACGATGTTAGCTGGTCCTTTTAAGGCAGGGCTGCAATGAAGTTGAAATGTATTTTGGGGGATAAAGTTCATTTTCTAGGCAAATATTGACTTTGCAATTAATTGCTGTTAAGCTGATAACTCTTCATAACATTCTGGAGTATATGCAAATTGCCATTATAAAAACTGAAGCAGTAGACTTTGTAAAAATGAACATTTGAATCATTCTCAAAACTTTTGGCCATGACTGTACATGATGTTCTAAACCTAGGATATTATTTAATTACCAATTCTTCTTTACAATTTTCTCAATAACTCCTTGATTTTTGTTATGCTTTTTTGTTCATTAAGGCTCTCTATCAAATCTCTGAGGCCTTCACAGAACAGCTGTACTGGATTTTATTTAAGGTTTTTATGTCGATAACGTTTTTTTTTTTTTTCTTTTTTTGTCTTTTCCACAGTTATGCCCTTGCCCGCGTCATAAAATCCAAATGAAATACATTAACGTTTCAGGCTGTAATGCGACTGAATGTAAAAAGGTTCTAAGCTAACAGGCAAGTTACATTTTTTTGTATGGAAAGCGCTTTTATTCTGGATGGCTACAAGTAGCAAAATCACAGCTTTGACAAAGTCTGTTAACTCTAAAAGTGCAGAGAAGAAATCTGCAGCACCCACCTCATTTCAAAGGTTGGCGCTAAATCCTAATGGATAATAAATGCATTTTGTTTCTTACAGCTTAATCAAGTTATTGTAATTGTAAGGTGTGTCTTGTACTCAGGGTCTGTAGTCTTCAGTTACAGACTTCACATGGCGGTCTCCTCCTGAGTCCCATACAGCCTGAACCAGTCCAAGATTGACATCCTAAGCAGGATTTGATTATCAAGTCAGAATTCACCTTATTATATTTCTTTAACTAGATGTGTTACATAAATCGTGGAGACAAGATCGTTTGTCCGACTAAATGACTCTGTCATCTGGAGCACAAAGTTCCAGAGTTTCCTAATGATTAGTTCACAGTTACATTTCACATGAAACATAATTCCTGCGACAACATGGTGTGACTATAAATAACGGCCGCTCTCTGCTGCATACATAATGATTCAACTTGCCGGTTCTTCCCGATGTATGGAAAATGTAATTAAAATTTGATACTCATAAACCTTTGAAATAAAATAATGTTGAAATAGGTTCATTATTGACAATTGAAGCTAAAACTTTTAAGTTTGTGTGGGAAGCCAAGTCCTGCAGAGGGAACCGGGGTGTGGGCAAGCTCTCCATGCATTGATAGATGGTGTTACTTACTGTAAAACACATCTTTTATCCTGTGTTTTAAACACATAGAGACATCATCTAATTATCCTGTTTGGCATCAACATAAATAGGACATTTTCCACATTATGTGACAGATCTTATCCGATCTTATCCAGACTCTTGAGTCCTGCTGGTCATCAGATAATCTGCAAAAGTTTCACTGGATCTCCCTTCACGCCTCTGTGTGGTCTCCTCCGTGAAGCTGTTGATAATCCACTGCATGCTTTCTGACATGTCCAGTTGCAGAGTCATTTGAAAAAAATGCTACTGTTAAATCTGTCTGCACTTTCTACTTTTGGAGACAATATATCTTTATTTTTACTTATTGTTGAATAAAGTTTTAATTACTGCACCACTCCTATATTGGTCACCTTCCTTTGTTGTGACTGCACACAAAGCTCACTTGAAAAGCATGTATGTTCTTTTTGTTTTTGCAAAAACAGAGGAGAAAAACCCCCCAGAAAACTGGCTATTCTAATTTTATTAATGCAGGTATAAAAATGCATCACAAATCTGGCACTTTTGAATGTTGATGTATGTGACAGTTCAACACAATACTGTACATAATTTCATAATTCACGCTGTTTAGTGAAGAAGACGGGGTCTAACTCCTCTTGAAAGTCCTCTTTGCGTCCACGCCTTCGTAGTTGTAGCTCTGTTGAAAACAAAAATATTCAATTTTGCGTTAGATCTCTCATACCCACATATAATTTAAAAATACACCTCCATTGTTTTACAAGTGTTCAGACACGGCAGTGCTAGAATTGACATGGAGGTAAATAATCAAGCTCTTCACCTGAATGAGTTCATCTCCTTGGATGGTTCTGACTGTTGTCAGCTGTTTTCCGTTGTCCTTCCTGTTGAAAACCCCCTTTAGCGTGTCGCCCTCCATGGTCCAGGCACCCTGTGGTTTGACACATGACCAATAAAATCTCACATGAAGGTGTGGTTCTTAATAATTACCTCATCTAAAAGATGTCAGGGCAGAAAAGTTTGAGCTGAAATCAATGCAGCCCTATTTTTATTTGTCTTACCGATAGTTCAGTTCCATCTGCCAGGCTGTACTCAAAGTTGACTCCCAGGGTGAAGTTTATTTCAATGTTGCGGAAACTGCTGCTCTCCTTCACATGAAACTTGTCTCCAGTCTGTTCGATGGTGATCTTCAGGTTGTCATGAGCGGCCAGCTTCCTCTTCACCATGTTTACTCCTGTTGTCAGACATGTTGAACATGCTCAGTGGATTAATAAACAAGTACTTCCTTTGTGCCTTTGTAGAGTGGAAGTAAGAGTTCAAGAGCCAAATCAGGAACTAGAAAGTGTTCATGCAATCAATAAATAAAACTTAGATGACAAAAAATTGGTTTAGTCAACCTGTAATTAGTAGTTTACCATCTGAATATGAGTACCTGAATTTTATCAGTCCTCTATAAAGTACCTCATCAATTTTTGCGAATATTAAAGTCACGTCTTTACCTAAAACACACGTTTTTAAACAGACTGACACTAGTTATCTCCAGTCTGACAATGCTCACCCATTTTTTCCATGAACTTCTCGTAGTTTTCATTGCGATCAACCTTCCAGGTGCCGTTGAAGGTCATGTTGACTGCTTGAGGCGAGCTGGACCACTGAGCAGAAAGGAGCGTCCCACTGCGGGTGCGGTGCTCCTTTTAAGCTGCGTACGCTCTTATCTCGTCGTCTGCGTGATGATGTGGCCGTTTAAAGCTCAGGTTTTTTCAAGGCATTATCCACAGCAAATGCTTTATGAATTACTGAATGCTTGGCTTTCTTGCAGAACTTGTATGTGTGTGTGTGTTTGTGTGTGTGTTTACATAGGGTGGTGGCGTTGTGTGTTAAGCAAACTATCACATATCAATGGAAAAGTACGGCAGGTGTGCCTGTAACATTTGTTCTGTGTCTGACTATTGAGGGAAAATTTAAGGATGGGCCCTCAGTGGAGCTGGTTCCTAAACCTTTTGCAACCACCTTGGTAAACACTCTTCCTCGTACCAACTCAAAAATGCTTTAAAACAGAAGTGCAACAGGACTTGGACTTGAACTTTGTTGTTATAATAAGAAAAAATATTCAAAGATGTGTTTTAAACATTCATTGTCATTTTTACACAGAAGGTTTCTATCAAAAGAATGAATTGCTCAGAATTTGGATTTCCATGTTAGAAAGTCAGAATATGCTCAGCTATATCAACTGCCTTGAACATAAAACTTAGTAATAAAATCATTCAAACTACTGACTGACATACTTGTATTCACCTCTGGTTCTGTAACGACCTGTTACTTCAGTGTTTGAAAATCTCAACTCTAAAAATTCAGTGGTTTGGACTCGAAATGATTCCACTTCGCTTGCACCAGGATTTCTGCTCACTGTGCAGCTCTCTTTACAAGGTTTAGATTAAATTACTTTTTTGCTGGTGTATTTATTGGTTTTGCATACTAATTAGTTTGTTTTTCTAATTGATACCAACATTGCCTGAAAGTACCACAAAAGGCAGCCCAAGTTCCACCACTGGTGTTTGTAAAATCATTTGAGAAACACAGTGCTAAATGATGCAAATGTGTATATATATATATTTTTTTATCTACCATTAAATCTGACTGAATTTAATCCTCTTTTAATACTATTCAGTCAAGTTACCAAAGCTCTTCCTATCACTGCTTTGTTCATTGGTTTAGCTGGTCATAACTTCCTTCAATGTCTTTGACCTAAATCAAACAATTGCTGATAAGGAAGACCTTTGATATTTAAAGTTATTACCACATAAGATCTTACACAGAAATGTGGACTAAACTAATGCTAAGACTTGCTCTAAATTAATCAAAAAGAAAAAAAATACCGAGGCCAATGAAAGCACATACTTTCTTGGAAGTTTGACCCTAAGTTGGGGAACGTACTTGGTGATTTCCACAAAGAGATGATTAAAGTTCTTTACTTGTCAGGCATTTCTATCTTGACCCTGATAGCTTGTCAGTTTTCTTTTTTTATTGGAGTTCCTTATGTTTTTGTTCAATGTGACATAAATACATCAATATCTGCACTTTTATCAAAAAGAAAACCTTTCGACCTTGACTGAGGTGATGAAACCAAAAGTCAAGCTTGGGACACACTTGATTAGGTCTAGTGGATGCTTATCGTTAACACGTTCATATCACAAGCCGTTTATCTGTGCCTGAGTATCAGTTTTTTATCAATTGACTATCACTTTTGCTAGAGCAGAAAAAAAGTGATAACGTGGCTGTATAAGAAAGACGTATATGTCCTTGAAGGACCCAAATTCTTTAGCATGTGATCAAAGTCTAGAAAAACTGTAATTGTAAAGAATTGTTAAGCTCTATCCAGGATACTTATTTTGACCAAAAAATGTAATCTCAAGGTAAAAAGACAACTTACTTGAAGTGCTTGAAGATTTATGAGTCTATGCATATTAATTTATTTTACTGATCAGGATTTTATTCCCTTGATCTCAATCGGACACATTTAATATGTCTGATAAAATGCAGCACAAGGTAATATGAATGTTTGATCCATGTGTGTCATTATATATATCGTTTGATGTGATGTTTCTATCATTTATTATCTTATGTGTGTCAGCACTGGTGACTGAAGCCCTGCCAGGAGGGGGCGGTGTGTCAAGAGATTTTAGATGTCAAGGGTTCAAAGGTAAACTAAGGTTAAATTAAATAATGATCTTTGGCAACATGCTGGAACAATAACACTGATTTTATAGCCTTATGTCAGCTAGTGAAGGCAGATAAATTACTATTTTGTTTAGAGAGAGAAGACCAGAGTATTTAAAAGTTTCTTTCCACCCAGAATTCTTTCAGCGTTTTATTTAACCCACCTGAAAATAACCTCACAAGTCAAAGGTCGTCTTACTGCCCTAGGAGTGAAGGGGAAGAGAAAAGATTTGACTCTTATCATTTACAGTTTAATTAGGGGGATTTTTTATAAGCTGTGGGATTAAATTAACCTAAGACTGTTACACTTTGCTTCCTGTATGGCTTCCTCTCTATGCAACACCTGCCATAAAAATTTAAATATGATAATAACATTCAAACTATGTAATAACAAAGCAGGATAATGCAACATACACTAAAATTATAACAAAAAACATACATTTTTGTTTTACCTTGGGTTTAGTTTTTCTCACCAGAATCACATGAGCAAAAAACCAGAACAAAAAACAGCCAGAAATATTGTTTAATTCCAACCCAACCAACACAGATGTGCCTGAACTTTGAAATTTCTCTTTTTTTAATAACAGCGAAATACAGAATATATCCTGATTAGATCACCCTGACAGAAAGTTGGATGACTACATATAATAAACACGATATTATGGATTTAGATTTGGTCACTCCCTGACATTCACTTTATTTGCTGTGTATTTATGGTAGTTTTCTGGCAGGTTGAATCAAATTATCCACCAATTTCATTTTACATTCCTGTGAAAAGCTTCATTGTGATGCCAGCACCAGTCTTCATGGTGAAAAGTGCAACTTTGTGGTGAGGTGCAAAATTTTGTGTTCAAAAGCAACATTTTGTTCCAACTGACTGAAGAACCTTCTTCCTGAAGTTTCTATTACTTTGGACACATCAGCTGTTCAGTCTCTGGTAATTTAATAATTTAATAACAAAGCAATGCTTGGAGAAGTCATGGCTTTATGACAATTGTCATGAGTACCTAATAAGTGTCAGGTACCAACTGACCAGTCCAGTGGTGGGAGCATCATGTGAGGGTCTGTCTTGGTGTGAGTGTATTTGCAAAGTGGATGGAATATATCAGGGAAAAAAATTATGCCCCAATTCTAGATTTTCACCTCAAGTCAAAGATATCTTAAAAAATGGACAAAGTTGAGCTTTCCAACAAGATTAAAAGTCCAGACTATAATTGGTCCTAGAGTTGATTAAGCAAGCTAAAATTATGCTTTAGGAATGACTCTGGCCTCAACCTGAAAATGGGTAATGCCAAAGTCAGGTCTATGCAGAAAAACAATAATTATTTATGTTGTTTCTTATAAGAAAAGCGATCAGATATTCAGCATAAACTGGGTGTGGTGTGACAAGACACATTTATTCAGAAAAACAGTGTGGGAGTGATTAGAGATAAGCCATTTCAAAATTGGGCACTAAGTCGGCTATTAGGTTTTGAAATATAACAATGTCCTAATGGACACCTTTTAGGGGGAGCTTAATGCATCAAGGTTGTTCACAAAAATCCGTGTAGGACGGCGAAGTCATAGCGCAAAAATTCACATGACAGGTGGATGGAGCCTGGTGCTGCAAGGTTGGAGACCTTGTCCTGTTAGGCGGCAGGGCCTGGATAATACCTGTGTTAAATGGACGGCAGAGTCCAGTGATGACAGGAGCTTAAATTCCATAATAAAAGTATGATTTTATTTTAAAAATCTCTTTCTCTTTCTTACTGTTTATTCAATGTCACATGCTGTTTTTATTTGAATTTATTTTTATTATGTAAAGCACCTTGAAATGCCTTGCTGCTGAAATGTGCAATACAAATAAAATTTGACTGATTGATTTATTTTTCATGACAGAGCAATATTGATCTATTTTATCATGTGATTTTCAGATCATCCACTAGATGGAGAACTTTAAAAACTATCCATCCATCCATTTCCTTTACACACTTGTCCCCTAGTGGAGTCAGGAGGGTTGCTGGTATCTATCTCCAGCTAATGTTCCAGATGAGAGGCGGTGTCCCTACTTCCCGAATAACTTTTTTTTGTCTAAAAGAATAAATACCAGGTAAAATAAAACAAACAATAAATATATACTAATAAATATATACTTATTTATAGGATACTGAGAGATTCTGTTGAGCTGTATTATTTTACAGCAACAAACATAAAATAATTCAGGAGTAATGAGGCAAGGGAAGAAAATATATAAAACTAGTATTCATGTTTATTGATGATGCTACCTAAATATTTATGTGAAATACATAATAATACTACACAATTTTATTTTGTGACTTAAAAATAACCTTTAATCTTGTACCTTCTTACAGTTTTCTTGCTTAACAGCAGATGACAACAAAAACACAGAATCTTCCACATCTAGATTCATTTTCATCAGCGTTGTCGTCGCTAAAAGTAAAACATAATCTATTGCTATGAGGCAAATAAGCGGTTCTGAATATAAACCGTACATTTTTTTGGCAATCACAAGTCACATGAGCATACCACGAACATTTGGCACCCTAATATTGTTTGGCTAATTGTAATGTTTAGCTTATCATTTACCTATAAGTGTGTAATACTATATCATAAAAATTTTTTAAGATAACTTGAATGTACCAAGCTATATTATAAACACTGCACATTTCTAAAACCTATAGTGAGGTTGTAATGTATCAGGTGTGTGGAGAAAACAGAAGGGTGAGAATACAAGTTCAAATACTCTTTGAAACACTTTTTTAATGTATTAGAAATATCCATATTTCTATACCTATATTAATTAGAATGTTCCCCTCACTCATTTTCATCTGAAGTTTACAATAACACCATACTTTACAGAGCTGAAGTCCTCTCATTCAGTGTTTTTTACGTTTACAGCTTAACTGCCGGAGGCTCCATGTCGTTGGTCTTCCTAGAGAGAAACCACACCTTCATCGGCTCCTTCTTTCCTTTCATGGTGACGGGGCCGCGGTACTCCAGATGAAACTGGGGGTCGGCGTTCTCTGCAGACTGCAAGCACCTAGAGTACAACGCCATGTTTATCTCTGGCTCTTGTTTTACCTTGGTCTGTTATATCCAACATAAAATTATTATAATCTGTGTGCAGCTTAAAGGATAATTCCCCCACAAAGGCAGAGTTAAAACTAGACGAATGTATTAACGGAAGGTTTTTAAAGAAATGTGTGATGTTACATCAAACTAAGTTAAGTTATCATTAGTTAGAGATAAAATAGATTTAAATATTTGATTTCACATTGTTCTGTTTCTACTACTAAAATTCAAGCTTGTATTATAGGACTCTGAAATATGGCTGGTTTTCTACAGATAAACAACAGAGGATTACCAAAACTCACCTGTAAGTGTATTCTGAGACATTAATTTTTCCTTTGTCTCCCGTCGTCTCAGTTCGACTTGTAAGGTTGACCGTATTTCCAAAAAGGCAATATCTGGGCATCCTCTGGCCAATCACACCTGTCACCACCTCCCCGGTGTGGATCCCAATTGTGATCTTGAACAAAAACGATAAAAAGCATGACGTCACAATATGCTCCTAATAATTTGACCAAAGTGTCAAAACACAACAGGGACAATTTGAGCTTCTGGACAAACATTAGAGTACTACAAACATGAATAAATGTTTTTTTCGAAGTCAAATTTATTGCCTGAAAACTATAAAGGGTGTTTTTGTTGTTGTTGTGCTGGTTTGAGTCCCAACCTGTTGACCTTTGCCACATGTCTTCACCCTCAGTCATAACCAACTTTTCTGTGAATTCACTGTCAGATAAAGGCCACTAGAGCGCAAAAAAAAAACTGCAGAAAAAATGTCTCAAAACATTAAAAGCTTTAAGATAAAGAAGGGTTTGAGTTATATTCGGCTTGCGAACAATAATTATAATCCTCTTGCCTTTTCGATCTGTTCACACAACTCTGAGCTTTCAAATGAAAAGGTGCAACATTTAGTGGGTGGATATAAGATTCACTCTGCCAGGAATTTGTGCTCCATGGACAAAATTAGAAATGATCTCAGCTTTTCTTGAGATAATTATCTTCAAATCTGCAGGAAGGACAACTTAGAGACTACGACTTATCCTCAGAGCTGTGGGCACTGCTCAGCGCTTGCGTTCCAGAAAGCATAGATGTGCTGTGAGTGTCTGGGACAAACAGGCATCTATTTTCATCGCCAGCATCATGAGATGAGTTGAGCTCTTGCTACGTAACCGGACTCATTTTTTTGCCAGAGACACATCGTACAGTAAACACGCTTTCATTGCCTAGATATTATTTTACAGTGGAAGGTTTCAACAGACAAAGTTACAATAACAATTGACATCAGTCCACTAAACAAAGGTTTCAGTCTCCCACCAACCGGTTATTACGACGCAAAAATATGTCTGGATGCATAGATATTAAAAAATGAATTCAAAAATTAATGAACAGAAAAAATAACACAAAACAGAGCTAAAGAGTGTTTGTATCATCTATGCCAAAGTAACAGATGCATTGCTAACAAAGCTGCAGAAATAATTAAATATGTGAAGGAAAACAGACGGACAATCATTAAATTATGTGCCAAAACAGACAAACTGTTTCACCAACGCGAAACCCTTTCACAGAGAAAGAAAACCCACTTACAGTCCAGCCTACAGTTAGTAAAAAAAGTGTCAATCTATTATATTATATATCTACTATATTATGTAGTCAGTCCTCAGGACTCTAGATGTGTTATACCTTTCAAATAAATCCATCCCTATTTTACAATTCAGTGTTTCCCTTAGGGACTTGGCCTTTTTGGGGATGGAAGGGGATCATTTTTTTGGAATACACAGATTGATCTATCTTGTTTTCTTTAATTTTAGGCAATCAACAATCAGTCAATATTTGCATTAGAAACTGAGCTTATCCAATCTTTTCTACCACCACAAGGCTCTGAGAGAGGGACATTCTTAACAATAGTCTGCTTACTGTTGCCAACTTTCCAACTCATTTGGTACAGAAACAAATCGGTATAGGCCAAAATCAGTCAGTCCAGTTTCAATACCGATGATTGGCCAGAAAATTCCACTCCTACGTTTCTTTCATAGCAGCGATCAGTTTGTACATCAACTGATTAATGATAATTAACACAAGCAAAATCTATGTAACACCTATTGAAGAAGAACTTGAATATGTCTGCATATTGTACAGAACATACGTAAGGGGAAAAAATTAAATGTTCTCTATTCATCTTCCATAAACTGTATTTATTTATCTCTTAAATACATTATTTTATTTCAATTTATCTGTCTATCTCCCTCTTGCTCTCCTAACTATATCTTGTATGCATTTCCTTACCAAGTTCAGTGCTATATGACCAGGGGGGGTATTTCCCCTCTGACAGCCACACCAGGTCAACACCTTTTATTTGGTGATGACTTGATTTTTGCTGTGTCAGGGCATTAGCACGTGCGCTGGTTCTACATTTCCCACATGTATCAGGAGGAGCGTTATAAACACGATGCTGATTTTTAGAAGGGGTACCAGAACAAAATGTTTCTGTCCTTCAGTCACAAATGTTACCTAGTTTGCAAAACATTGCCGTTAAACTGGAGCTGTGTGCATTGACTAAACTTGGAAAAAAATACTGAAAATGTAGACGAGCTCTTTGTGCCCACAGTAAAGTACGGTGAAGCACCTGTGATGCTGTGGGGCTGCTTCTCTACCAAAGGTCCTGGGGAAGCTTCTAGAGTGTATTGCATTATGAATGAATTAAGTTACCAGAATATATTAAATAAAAAAAACTGCCATATGGCATAACAATTTTGTAAAAACAAACAAAAATACCAGTTGCTATTTAATCTGGGATTTTTTTCTCTTTGATTAAATTGAAGGTTGGTTCTCTCAAGGTTTCTCTAGATGTTTCAGGGTAATGACACAGTAATAAAACATCCATTTATTTTATAACTTTTTACAAACTTTTCCCGCAGATACTAATAAGTGCAGAGGAGTTTGGCGAATTATCTAAAATTATTTCAAAATATCCTTTTAGATCATTTCACCTGATGTCACTCAACATTTTTTTTTGTGGAGTCTTAAAAATGTGTTCTATGGTTCTGCCTCTGAAAGTGTAAAGCGTAGTGTATTGAATGCTTAGCTGTATATTCTGTGAGACTTCAATACTATTTTTATATTCTGTTTTCTTTACCACACCTGTACTGGCTCATCATCCACTTTGACTTGTCCTGCTATCTCAAGCATATCAAGGGCAAGGTGGCAGATGGACTTGGCATGGTGCGTGCAAGGCTCTGGCAAACCGCTCACTGTCATGTACTTATCACCGACTGTTTCCACCTGTGAGAGACAGATAATTTCCCATTTAAATGTGGCATGATAAGTTAAAGTGCTTCTCTTTATTTAACGCTTCTTACAGAATTCCCACCGTTCTATAAAGGAAACCTCTGTTAAGGTCAGAATGAGCCGAAACAGCTCAAGATTAAACCCTTACATCAGCCACGAGGCATTCAGGGCTTCTCTTGAGGCCTGCTAATACCCCCGGACCACCAAGCCATTCAGTTAGTCGAGTAAATATTACTTCTTTTGGTGACCCAGAGTAGTGAAGCCGATCCCCTGGAAGTGCCAGGGTCTGTTTGACTTCTCAAAGTGCATTCTTGTCTGAAAGCCCGGAGTGTAAATCTGCTGCACCGGTTCTATAAAATTGTGCAGTCGCCCTGTAAAACTCCACTGTGTTTAGCAGTGAGTGCTAGTCAAGAAAAAATAAAAAAATCAAGATATAAATATACCTGTGCTGAGTTGTATGTGCAAGACTGTATAATTACTATTAATCACACTGGTACAAATAACCAGAGGACCAGAAGAGAAATTGTCGTCTCAAAATAATCCTTGCTTCCTTTTTTTAATCCCGCCTGTTTTTCTTAGTCCGAAATAAGATTACACAAAAGTCTGATAAACTGCGGTGGTAACGTTCTTGTTTCCAACCTTGTATACATAAGGGTTTTTCCGAGAGTCCGTCAAGATGTCGAAGCGCGTGTAAACATCGTTGAGCAGGTTAACTATCTTGATGGCTCCCTCGGCTGAGGCGTGCTTGCTGCAGAAAGCGTTGAATCCCACGATGCCGCTGAACAGGATGGTGACGTTGTCGTAACGCTTCGCCGGGACGGGGCGCTTGTGGCGCAGCTCGTTGGCAACAGATGGTGGCAGAACAGAATAGAGCAGCCTGAAAAGAGGAAGAGGAGCAAAGATGCTTTATTCAGAGCAGACATACAGTTATGCCGTGGGGTTGAGGAATCAGGGCTTCCAGACTGAAGTTCATCGTATCAGCATCTCTTTTGTTCTCCCACTACCTTGTGGTAGCTTCACCATGCAAGCTGCTCTCAGATAATAAAAAACGAGGTAGTGTTACTATGGTAACAGTTAGATCATGGCTGCCTTGTTAAAAGCAAAGAAACTTTCCTGGTCCAATACACTTGAGACATCAGGGGATGTGATACATAACAATAACCTGTCAAAATATTTTATGTTTATCAAATTAGTTTGAAATTTGTAGTTTAAATATGTTGAGTTTGTGTCTGATGAAGAGCAAAATCAGCTTCAGTTCTCCTGAATTTTCACACAGAGTAAAATGCTGGAGTTTAATGCTTTTCTTCTGAAAAGCTTTTAATACTGACAATATTTTTGCTCCTAAAGTTACAATCTAAAACGAGGAACTTTATTCCACGTTTAGAGACGCTATAATGCTCTGTGTAGAATAACATTATAGCTATCCAATGGCAACGAACTGGCACAACAGTCTTAAATACCATCATGCTCCACTGCTGTGATCATCTCCAGCTCCTGCCTTGTGCTATAACAGGCCAACTTCTAAACCGTTTTAATCCTAACAGGGCCTGAAGATTAGCTTTGGTAAATATCAACCTGCATAATAAAGTCCGACCCCCAGGTGCTCCCGTTTGTTTCTGTAGCTCAACTGTTTCTGGTTTGGGGTTTGACCTTAAAAGGGAATCCTTCACACAGCTTCTTTTTTTTTTTTTACATCACGCTACAACATGCACTAATGAGCAATCTAACACTTTGCTTTAACAGCCATGTTGCAGCAGAATGACTTTGAGGCTGACTCACAACATTGAGATAATGACTAGGCTGCTGTATGTAATTAATTTCCTAAATGATGCACTACAGAGAAATAGTTTGCATACAGTGCTTGAACTGGGTGCGAATAATAATAATAAAAAAAGCTTTTTGTCAAACGGCTGCATCACATTTTCCATTTCACAATTTCCAGACTTGTGTTTATAAATATCACTTACAATTGTCAGCCAATTTTTGAGTTACAGTAACAAAAGTTTGCTTCACTCTTTAAAAAAACCTCAAAATTATTATCAAAGCCATGTCCATCTCTTGAAATTCATGCCTTTGTTAATTAACTTAATGATATCTGAAGTGGTTGTCCCCCTCTTTTTCTATCATGACATATTTTGGTGTATAGGAACTGTGTCCAAGTGTGGGAAAATGTTCTAGCATACCTCTGAAGTAATGTTTAAACTGAGTTGCTTCAAATTTCCTAAAATGTAAAAAAAATCATTATAAGTGTGATCATTTTTAGAGGAGAAATTGCACCTATAAGATCTCTTACTTCTGTTTAACCCGTTTTCTACTGAGCAGCATTTCTGATTTTATTCTAACATGAAACATGAAAAAGGACAAAAAATGAGAAAACCGAGAGCCATTGTGTGTTAAATATGTGACTGTTGGTAGTATTGGTGAAAAACATCATTTTGATCGAATGTACTGGCATTTAGATTTGCGTGGCATTCTTTTTAGGTGGATACAATAGCTCCACTGTTAAAAGCCTCAATTGCAATTTACTGTGCCATTGACATTTATTTTTTTCCTCTGTTAATAATGCATTAAAAGCCTTAAATACAAATTTATTTCAAACTTAAGCAGTATAATCTCACACTTATTTTGGTGCTTTTATTCAGCGAGAAAAAACTAAATCTCAAGAACAAATAAAAAACAATTCAGCTTCAACGTAAAACTCATGATATGTTTGTAATTGTAGCTTCGATACAATTAAAATGACAGCAAAAAACTGGTTTTGAAAGGACAAATACTTTGTAAGAAAAATTATCTATTTTAAGAAAATTTAATAATTAAAAAAAACAAAGACAAACTTTTTATTGTCTGTCAGCTGTATGAACAGCTACAGTATACTTGCAAGGAAAATGTGTACTGTTGTAAAAGGAGGCTTTCCAAATTCAGGACTTCAGGCTTCAAATGGACACAACTGCTCAGGTAATACTAAGACAAATAATCTCAGGGTTGACCAAATCTGAGACAATTACTCATATCTTGAGGCTTTTGTAGGGATAATAGTGGAGGGTGCTGGTTGTGAGGTTAAAGCTAACTCATTTTTACGCAAGAAACGGGAAACCTGTCCGTCTTCTTCTTCTCGTCCTCCAGGGCCCGCAGTGTGTGCTGGAGGCGATCCGTCAAAATTTCCAGCTCCTGCGTTAGCTTGTACTCCTCACGAAACTGTTCCCCCAGCAGCACCAGGTCACGAGTGGCGTCATGTAGCGGGATGTCACTCAGGTAGAGCCCCCTCCTCGTCAGATCGTCCAGGTTCATAACACTAACCACAGAAACGTGCAGCAAGTCAAGACAGAAAGGAGAAAGCGGTAAAACGCTACTTCAATTTAATAGCTATTTTTATATATAAACTGAGATAAGCACTTCTCTGGTTAAACAGAAACTGCTCCTACTCTTCTCTGAAAGGGTATAAAATAAATAAATCACGGAGCAGTGATGTCATCACTCTGGCAGAGCCGTCTGCCTCCTAATAAATGGTCTTGTTCACTGAGGTCAGACACAGCTCGATATGACTCCCCCTGATAAGACGAAAAGAAACTGTTCATGCTTTTAGCTCCTGTGAGTTAGTTTTGTCTGGACAGGGACCTTTTAGTAAAACCACTTGAAAGCATGTTTAGACAAATAGGACAAGGTCCACAGAACATTACTTTCCTGAAAAATTATGTCAGCAAATTCCCCAAAATGGTCATGCCAGGAGGATAATGGAATTACCCCAAGTATCTACCTACTTATCATCTTCTTCTCTATTTTTTCTCTCTTACCATTTAACTACATGTGTGTTTATAAAAGGCTGGAGAGAAAAAAAATCCTAAACTTAAAATCAAATACCTCGACTACAACAGAAATGGAAATATATCAAAAAATTTGGTGCAGACATTTTGATGTTTTTTATAGTCCTTATAACTTTTCTTTTGCTCATATGAAAATATTATGTGCTGTGCAAATCCAACATTGCACAGCACCTGAAAAACATCATCCCTGTCATGAAACACTGTAGTGGCAGCATAATGCTGTGGTTATCCTTTTCTCTATCAGGGACCGGGAAGCTGGTTGGCGTTGATGGGCAGATAGATGGAGCTAGATATAGAAAATCTGTTAAAGGCTGCAAAGGACTTCAGAATGGGGCAAAGGTTCACCATTCAGTGAGGAAACTAACATAAACATGAAGTCAAACGTATATATCAAAACATAACCATGGTTACATCATATAACAAGTCTAAACAATTGTACAATTTTCCCTATACTGCTTGATGTCATAGTCCATCACATTCACTCCAAATCCAGTACATTAAAGTTTTTGGTCATAATGCCACAAACTGTTCAGAAATTTAAATAATTGTAACAGATTATTCTTCATCACATATAGTCTCATCTCATTTCTTGCATTTTCGTGAAGCCTTCATGCTTGGCTCTGTCAGAACAAATCGACTCCCTTCAGTGAGTCTGGGTTATATAATGAACTGTTTTAACAGAACAGTCTCTTCTCACCAACAGTCTGCTTCAACAACAACACATTTCTTCAACTCCATTTGGCATGCAGTTCACTCACTTGTTCTCAGAAAATCTGCTTCCTGACTGTTAAACTTGGAGGCTAACGAGGGTTAAATGGTATCAACACGATGATTAAGATTGAAATGTTTCAGCAAGTATCTGGTGGAAGCAGTGGATTGGGCGTTTTCTTGTTTTCATGTTTGCAGAAACAACTCGGTTTTTGAGCTACAGATTATTTTCTTCAAACATTTGTCATATCTCTGCATGGTAATCTGATAAGATTATGCATACTCCAAAAAAGCTAAAGAAACTTTCAGAAACTAAATCACCAGATTAAGTTCAAATACATACACTTTAAACCTTGTTGCAGAATCAAGCAATTACTCTCTATCTAAAGGTGAAGCAGACAGGATATTAATGGCTGACCTCCCTCCCTCTGAGGGATTCAGTCCACCCACTTCTAACCTCTGTTGACATGGAACAGTCTGGCGACATGAACACAGACCTTTTATCTAGCTCCATTCAAAGCAAGCAGAGTTACGACTTTCCTCTACTCTATAATCCACTTCCTTTAAGTTTAACCTTTAGTTCAGATTAGTCGAGCCATTTATTAGCTTTTTCAAAGCTTGCAATTTTGATGTAACTTTAAACTTGGACTCTTTATTTTGGTCTTTATTCTGTGACACTGTCGTTCTTTCTAGATTTTACTTTAACTTTAAGTATAAATAAAAAAAAACACACACAGCAATTACATCAGGAATCTTCTATTCATTTTGAATTTACATGTAAGTCCAGTCTTCTGCTTTATCTAAGCTTATGGTTTCTGACGAACAATGATTACCTACGAGAGCATTAGAGACGAACTGCTCGGAAGCAGCTGGTCATAGAAAACTGTTCAACGAAGCTGTGTGCGCTCTGCTCTTGAGCTAATCTGAAGGCCACATGAGGTTTGGAGATCTACAGCTACTGACTCTGCAGAAAGCAACCTCAAGGCTCTGTACTGCTGATTCTGCACTGTGGTTTTACATGACCTCCCACTTTGAATTGCAGCGACTCCAATTAATTTCCACTTTGATATAATACCACTAATACTGGTTTGTTGAATACTTAGTGGTGAGAAAGTTTCAGTTGGCTTCCTACATTGTTATCACAACGGAAATCACTGATCTCCTAAGAGTGACCAGTTATTTTACACATGCTTGCAGAATCACTCTGCGCCCCTCACTGCTGGACATGAACGTGTTCAGAACACCTGAATTTGATTATTTGGAGGGATGAACAAATACTTCTTCACTTTGCTTTGATTGGTCAGACAGCTATCCTCCTTTGGCGTAACAAAAACAATAAGAAAATATATAAGATCTTCAACTTTTTCTAGAAGAAATTATGGACTTTTGTTGCACAGAGGATGCATGTTAATAATTTGATATGCTTTAATTGTTGCAGATGTATCTATCGTTTTATTGTTTATTGAGATCACACCTGCAGGCTCTGCTACAGGCAGGTAATAAAGAGTAAAATGACAATCTGGGCCAGGACAAGATCTTGGAATATTATTTAGTGAGCTGTAAACCAAAATATAAAGCATGATCAAAGGGAGGAGTGAAAATGAAAAGGGTTCAAAAACTGCCTTGTTAATCTTCATCTCAGATATCAAGCAAATAATCTGTGACCAGTAAGGCTGCATTTCAAATCAAAAATGGCAAATCAGAATTAGATTCACTGTTTTACTCTCCTAAGATAACCAGTTATGTGACGAACACCAGCAGATCACGAAATCAAGGTAATGTTGTATTTACAAAAAAAGTAGATCAATGAATGAATTATTTTCAAACAGCAATTATTTTCATTAGTTCATCTGTCCCTCCTGTTAATTGAAACTCATCTGAGACATGAGGTGCAAAACTGTTATAGATCTTATTAGCCAGGTAGATTATAATTCACCAGAAAGAGGTGTGTGAGACAGAGTTGCCGTTTGAGTGCACATATCAGCTGTAGCCCGTGTGAAAACAGAGAGCGCAGTAGGTTTACCTGGGCGAGCAAAGGAAAAGGATGTTCTCTGCTTCTGGCAAATAAATCATCTGCCCTTTCAGTCTCAGACAGCTGATCTCCACCCCTGTCAGCTCGTCCTCATTCTCCACAGTCTCCACATTAAGCAGGCCCTCCTGTCAGGAATACATCACACTTATGAATATTTCATTACACTGTATGTTTTTTTCTAAATCGCCTTCAAATCTGGCAGCCTTTGTTTGAATTTTAAATTTCAATGCACACAAAACATGATTAACTCCTCCGTCACGCAACGCTGGGGTTTTATTTATTAATTTATTTTAAAGGACTATAATCTACATATCGTGAGTCTAACTTGAAACCAACAGTTATCTTTATCTTGATAGAAAGTCTTATAAAAACACTTTCTTAATCTCTGAATTACTTTCTTCTATGCTGCTTAAGTTTTTAAATTTGTATTTATTTTTTGTCAGAGTATGCAATATTCACGTAAAATGATCATTTTCGTCCCATCATGAAATGCATTACAACATTTTCAGCTGTTCACATAGATGTCGTCTACGGCACTGCTAAACCCCATGCTGTTGCTAAAAATATCAGTGACCTTATTAATATTTAAGACGACCCATTATGCACAGTTCAGCATCTTTATTTTTGAAACTATAACTCTACTATGCCAGACGTGCATAATTTTTAGATTTAAAAACAAATATTTTCTTCTGGACTTCTGGTGTGTTTTTGAGATCCATCCATCAACAGAAACAAGCTGTTATAACTCCGGTCTTTTTAAGGACAAACTCTGTTGAACATCTACATTCTCCTGATAAGGACGACTGAAGAGGTTCTTGTTTATCTCTCAAGGAAAAAAAAAAAGAAAAAAACTATAAAAAACGTTAAACTTGAAAGAGATTTTCCATCTCATTTCACAAATGTTCCATTATTTTATCATCTCAGCAATCATCCACTGACAAACAATTTGTTTTGAAGTATGAAGAGCATGTTATGCAATATAACAATAGTAGGTCACAAGTTCAGTGAGTCCGTGGCTCCCCTGCTAAAGCTTTGCAAAAAGCCTTAAAATAAATTCATGTTATTTCAGCAACATAATCTCACTGTCAAAAATGTAGCAGGAAATATTTTTCTTCTGACTGCATTCAAAAAATTGCCACAAAATAACTAGTGCAAATGTTACAGTTAGTTCTGTTGACATAAAATAATCATTACTGCAGTATCTTTTTTAAAAATACTTTGCTTTTTTGAAATTATCCAGGAGATCTAAATTAGTAATCCAGGACTTCTTGCTGTGACTTGACATAGAGGACCATTTCTTTTAGCCACTCCTCAAAACGGGAAACACACGTCAAGCAAGGCACGTGTTGATTTGTACAAGTCAAAAAAACAGCAACAATCTACAGTCAGAGAAAATAATTAAAACATTTCAAACAACCACAACTGAATGAAGGCCAAAGTTTTTACTCACAGTGAGAAACATAGTAAAAAAAAAAAAACTGAAGTGTTAGAAAACTGCAGTGGAAACTTCACACAGCAGTTTGAGGGTTTATTTATTTTGAGGCTTTTAATGCATAATTATAAGGGGTGTCAAAAAATGTGAAGAGTGTTGCAATTACAGTTTCACTTACATTGTCTGAAATCATTTCTGCTTTTGTAATAGTAATGATTCACAGAAGCAGAGGGCGGGTATGCTCACTATAAATATTTGTTGTGTGGTTCTCTCAAGACAACAAGAAAAATGTGTTATCATGAGAAAACAAGAGTCATTATCTCTTGATATCAGTATATTTGCTTGGGGGAGAAATGATACGTTTCTGAACTCACAAGAAAATACTTCAGCGAACGGTGCTTTGTTTCTTCCATTTAACAACTGACTGTCTCCACGTTTGGAACTAGCTAAGCATTATTATTTATATCAAGTCTTTGATGAGGATTTAATGTGTTTAACTAAAAGACCCAAAAAGTTTAAGAAAAACTGTGAGTCTGATGTGCTCAGTGGGTTGATCATATCAGGCTTTACAGAAAAAGAGCTTCATAAACCTGTACAGAATCTGACAGGGAGTCAGAGTAGTAGAGCAACTATTTCTGTGCTTTTACAGATCCAGTAATGAGTTTGGTCACAGTCTATTTGAACCACCAGATGAAACAACAGTGTGCATGAATTCATTTAATTAGCAGCTGAAAGATATGACTGGCTATTTGTAGATTGGAGTAAAGTAAAAAGAATCTAGTCTGGTTATATGAATAAATTGAGCATCAGTGTTAAAGAGAAAATTAATTTATCTATTTTATTAGTTGGAGTCAAAAGGTTTAATTTCCTTTTAAAAATGATCTTTGACATGAAGAAAAAGCCTTCAGAAAAGGCATCATTTGATCTTAAAATGTATTAAAGCCATCGTCAATGCACCTCTTTCCATTCTGCAGTTTTCCTTGGTCTATACAATAACAATTACAATGTAACTGGATTGCTAATAATCCCAGCAGGATTCTGCTCTTCAAAGGACACATGATAGACCCCTGTTAGTACGTAGAACTGAGATCTAAATTTATCAGAAATAACAAAGCCAAGTATTGATCATTAGCACATTGGTCAATTTTTATGATTTCTCAAGAAAACTATTCATATTCAGTACCTAGCAAAAGTATTTAACTTTGCACATTTTGTCATGTTACAACTACAGACATCAGTTAATGTTATTGAAATATTTATATTGCAGATTGAGATGGAAGAAAAGATATTATTTGTTATCAGCAAACTAGAAAATGTAAAAAAGAAAGTTTATTTTTATTTTTTAAAAGTAAAAAAAAATAAACATCTGAAAAGTATGGCAAGTATCTGTATTAAGCCCCAGTCATTAGTTTTATGCAGCTTTGTGCAGGTTTTCTTCCAGGGTTGCCCTATATTTGCTCAAAAGATCTTGCAGTCAACTTTTACCAGTTTCTCTGTTCCCAAAGAACAAAATCCCCACAACATTATGTTCAGTTATGCTTCTCTTTCTCATGCAGGATTTTGCTCAACTGATTGCACTAAATTTTATCTATAGGGCTGAATAAAACTCTTTTTTATGTCCATAAGTAATTGCAAATTGTTCTGTTCACCTACCACATAAACTCCTCATAGAATATATTGTTTGGTTTCAATTTGTAATGACAAAATGAGAAAAAGTTGAATACTTTTGCGAGGCCCTTTACAAGCAAAATACAGACATGTTTCAGAACAAAAAGCAGGACTTATATAAAGCCCTTTCTAATATCTGACGTCTACCTTGCTCCGCAGAACAAACACGGTGTTGATGTGGGAAAGGATGCCATGAAAGCTGAAGTCAATGTGTGGACGAACCAAAGAAAAAACAGAAGGGAGGATGCAGGCACCAGGCTGGAGCTGAGGAACAAAACAACATTTTCAATTTAGAGTTAGTTGCACGTTGCACAAAGAGAAATGGAACTGTTATTGTGCCGATATATCAAAGGAAAACAACAACCAAGTGCTGACTTAATATCAAATCCCACATTTTACAGTGGCGTTCGCCATGTTGGCTGGATGTGAATGCCCACCTGCGGCAGGACCCTGTATATGGCGTTCCCACACTGTGTGAGCATCAGGTCTTTGTCAAACATGAGGTGAAACGGAAAGGCCTTGCAGAACGTGTACGGGCTGATCCGAGTCTCCTGTGTGCCGTTCTCCTCAAAACCATCGAGATCTTCATAGAACGCCTCCTCCTCAGAGTCCTTCTCCTCAATCAGAAACTTGATGTGGTCACACTCCTCACTCTTCGGTTGGATCACCTGCACCAAGCGCATCCATTACTTAAAGAACAATCTACAACACAGCTTTTACCCTCATGTCCTCTTAAACCGTATTAGCCTATTATATATACTCTTGGTTAGAGGAAAATAAGTCTAGAAATGTCAGGGATATTAGTACGTTTTGCCTTAACTGTAAGAGTTAAAGATAGGTATTGCTACACAAATAAATTGACCAAATAATTTTAAAAAAGGGTTAAAGAATGTAAAACTAAATAAGGGGATTCAGGGTGCATAAAAAGTAAATAAAGTATACCAGTAATACAATTTAAAAACTAAAATATATCCTAAAGATGGTCATTGCTCCTTATAAAAACTGAATGAGGGAGTCATTAATTTCATGTCTTCCATATTGAATCAGGAGGGCAATAAATGGCATTTCTGTGGGTTTATGAGCATAAGGCGTACTGACGTCGAGCTGCTGTCTCTGCACCCTGTTTCCACAGCAACGGTGGCTAATATTTTCAGAAAATTGGGTGTCACATTTGGAGCGTCTGCCATTTTCTGTTCTTTCACAGCACACACAACGGTTGAAAAAATATTATCTTGTCCGCCCAACATGATTAGGTCTGGGAGAAAATGTCACTGTTGTAATAAGGAGACACATCCATGCGAGATCACTTGATGTCTGAGAAGGGAAAAAAGAAAACGACAAGCTTCTGTGACTGGATGAATGGGATCTGTCGGGTGAACATTAAAATGCAATTAAAAATACCAATAGCACCTAGTTGAGACATTAGGCGTGACAGGTGCTTATTCTTCTTAGTCAATATCCAATTAGCCAGTCTAAATCTATTTTATGTGCAGTAAAAGTTAGACAAAGTTAAACCAGACAGAGGAACAGAAAAAAAAGAAACCCTGAAGAGGCAGCCAGTCTCTTGCCTGTGACTCTATAACTTAGATCTAAAAATATCCTCTGACTCACTGGCATTAGCCAAAAACCGAGCTGCATTTATCACAGCGTTTCCGTTTGAGCATTTCAGGGGAGGATCTTCTGTTTAATCCCTACATCAGATCCTCTTCAATTATATTCAGAGTCATAAACTGTCACATTCTTATACAAAGCACCACAGATACTTCAAAGCCTTATTGAACATTGTAGCCATAAATCAGAAGGGGGCTTTAAGTCAGCTTCATTTATCATCATGATCAGCAGCAGCAGAAGCAGCAGAAGCAGACTGGACCATTAGCGTGCGGTGTCTTTCGCCAGAGCAGGAAAATAACGACGCTGACCTTCATCTCTATCTCTGTGCCATGGATTTGTTGAGCGACTGTTTTAATGATGCCAATCACAATATCCTGCAATCCTTCTCTCTCTGAGTAGTAGTGAAGGATCAGGTTGTTTCCCTTCTCTGCATCGGTGCAGCGAAACGACGGGGCCCTCATCCCGGGGTAAATGGTGCCCAGGTGGTCGTGTAGGGCATCCAGGTTCTGCAAATTCAGATGAAAAATTCAACAAATAATCACAGTAAACTAGAGGGAGGTAATGCTTTACGTTTTTTTTTTTTCTTTGTTTACAACTCCTTATGGAATACATTTGTGTGAGTTCTCAGTTCTCTCTTTGGCTCTGTTGGCTTTTCTAGAGCAGATGGCCGTGAAACATATACTGGTAGTTTTTGTGGAAAGCTGGTTATTACTTTGAAAAAAAAGACAATATTCAGATTCTTTTGTCACAATAAGAGAATTCATTTACACATTTTAATAAGCAGGAAAACCTGCGTAAACAATTATGACACAGGTTTTATCTTAAATGCAGCAAACACAAAATGTAGAAGAATTTCTAAAAGCATCGCCATGTAGCTGTGTATCCAGCTTTAGCTCTGCGACTACTTCAGCTCACAGAGTAAGGGACCAAGCCACATAAAACATGTAACAACATTAAGGGATGCGCTACACTCCCTCCACCAGGCTGTGCGACAGGAAATTGTAATCAACAGGAGGTTTTGATTTGATAGTATAAACTTTGTTTATTATTTATGACTGAACCGCAGAGGACATCCTGCATAGCGGAGCGGAAAAGGAGCTGTTCTTTAGCAGAATAAAACACCCTCACATCAAAATGATGACCTTGCACTGCTCTAAATTTTCTAGGTGTTTCTTTCATTAATTTAACCATTTGTGATGTCATCTCCAGAAAAACACATATATTCACCTGCTCTGAATTATTTGTCAGGTTACTGCCGACACGAAACAAAGACTTTATTACTTAGTAACTGTTTCTCGTTCATTGCTGTGCAGCTGCGGCATTTCTGCCTCACAGTAACCGCTGTGCAGTTAGTGGCTCGCAGCATGAAGCAGCTCCCAGTGAGCAAGATGTTTGCACATGTAGTTGTTTTGTGTTACACAATACAGAAAATAAAGTTTCAAAAACCCCGAAAGGAACATCTTAACTCCTTATAGATGTGAATTTAAAAGGTATTTTAAGCCATTTTGTAAAACAACAACAACAAAAGTGAACAGTTATTTTTCCCTTGTTGTAAAAATGCAAAAAAAATTGTCTGGGCTGGATTTTTTCTTTCCCATAGAGCTACAGCAAAAATGTCAATGAATTTGGAAGGATATGTAAAGCACCTTAATTTCCTCCAATTCAGCACTTCTGAAATTTTTAACTACAAACCAAAACTTAGTATCAACTGAAGAGTTTTTTGTTTACTTATTTCTGGTTGCAAGAAAGACTAGTCTTTATATTTTGTGAAGAGCAACATTGCACTTTAAAGGTGGAGGTTATAATGTATTAATGTCTCCAAGAGTTACTGCTGCTGCTTAACAATCCAAAGCCTTCTGGGTAAATTCTCAGGTCAGGCCTTTCTAAGTGCCATTTACAGGTGAGGTTGTGTCGTTTCTTGAGGTTATAAAGTTATAAACCCTTATACTAGCTTTACCCCGATGATAAAGCATCACTAAACCACAGAGAATGCTTTTCACACTAAGACCATATTATTTTAAGTAGGTTTCACAGTTTTTGTTGCAAGTCAAAAACATAAAAGATTTTGCATCGTCTCTCTAATGCAAGAGCCTACCTGCAGGAACTCTCGAACATTTGAGCCCAGCACACGCAATATGGTGTCATAGCCTGACTCCTGGCAAAATTCAAAAAACATCTTTCCAAACATCTGCAAGATTTCGCCTGCATCGACCTCTGAAAAACAAGATGAAAACATACTCATGCCTGACCATGTGATTCAGTCTGCACTTATGAATTATTTCCTTTTGTCTTCATTCCCCTTTTAGTCACTTTCCAGCAGTTAAAAAATGTGCAGTCACTTACTCAGAACTTTACTTGCAGCTGCAACAAGATCGTACGTCTTAGCATCCTCGTATATGATTCGAACAAGAAACTGACCCTCAATGTCAAGCTGAGCTTCCCTCCTGCAAACACAGAAACGCCGTCACAGGAAAACATCTCAGCAAGCAGCTTTGACTTTATTTTCTACTGTTAATAGAATGGCTAAATAGCAAAATATTTGTCTTCTATTGGAAACGCTGGTCTGTAAGGTCTTAACTAACATTATAGTGTAATTAAAATGCTTTTTTTTATTTGCCTTGAAAGTCAGTGGTGGTGTTTAGCTACAACAAGGGAAGCGAAATGATTTACAGGCCTGACGAGCAACCGCAGTCTTATCAGAATGTGCTACAGCTGCAAAAACATACCAGACCTTGAAATGTTTTGCAAAGAAAACAAGAATTCAGTCTTGCTTCGGTCAGCTTGTGATAACATTGAAAGAAAAGGAGCAAAATCTTATAAGCTGCGGTTTAGCTAAAAGTGAGTCTCATCTGCAGTCATCGCACACATCCGTCCACATTAGTTTTTTTGTACTGGCTAATTACCTTAAAAACATTTACACAAGGCAGATGCTGTTCTCGTTTCCCTTACCTTCTATTTTA
Source organism: Micropoecilia bifurca (assembly GCA_903067075.1). Classification (NCBI taxonomy): domain Eukaryota; kingdom Metazoa; phylum Chordata; class Actinopteri; order Cyprinodontiformes; family Poeciliidae; genus Micropoecilia; species Micropoecilia bifurca. The sequence continues at coordinate 27,518 of CAEGAF010129355.1, forward strand.
GGATGGGTCAAGTTGAGTTCAGTCAGATTAAAAAAAAACAAACCTAGTCTGAGCCAAATTTTTCAACACGCTGAAAAATGTTATTGTTATAATTACTTGTTACAATGATCGCACAGAAATTACCTTCTTTACATGCAACACAACATTATCAGGTTTGCAGCATGCAGTTCAGGCGAACAGCCAGCAATACCTAAACCTAAATGGTTAAGGGGTTAAATTGTTCAAACAGTGTGTATTCCACCAAATAATGATAATTATATTTATATTTGATGTCAAAATAGAAAGGTTTTTTCTGACATCATGATTACCTAATAAGCATCTTAACACCAGCAGTACAACATTCTTAGCTGCTTCAGTTTCTCCTGTTTTATCAGGATATCCACCCTAACAATTGATGCTGAACTTAAGTCAGCATGGGATCACATACATCTCTCAGTCATTTTTTTCTAAGTTGGATTTTACCCCATAATCTGATCCAAATTACAGTTTTATGATAAAAATAATTTAAATAATTTTAAATGACAAATAAAAAGAATTTGAAAATGTTACTTCTAATGTTATACGCATTGAAAGGCAGAGCAATTTAAATAAACAAACGCAAAAAAAAAAAAACAATGTATCCTGATCTAAAACTGTTGTCTTTTCAAATAACAAGTGCATAGATCATTATCAGAGAAAAATCTATTCCTTTAACTATTTCATTCCACCACTGGATGAATATCGTTCTTAGGTAAGAAGAAATTATTTTCTTAATGACTTGAGACTCGCTGAAAGTGTGTTAACAGAGGACTATATTTAATCAACAGAATTTACAGAAAGTCATTAGACCACTTAACCTGTCATTAATATTTTTAGACTGTGAGAGGAAGCTGGAGTACCAGGAGCGAACCTACGCACGCCTGCGGAGAACATGCAAACTCCATGCAGAAAGGCATAAGGCAGTGATTTTAGCAGTGCTAAAATTGTGTCCAACCTTGCATGATCAACTAACAGCAAATGAAAAAGATCCAAAAATTAAGGTTTTAATAACTGATGTAATTTTATGAAAAAAAAATTGATTTCACTTAAATGATGGGATTAAGTGACTAAATTGTTTAAGTCAGTGCTAAAATAAAATTGTAACTTAATTATCTAGTTTATTAATTCCATTTTTTTACACAAATGGGTAAATACCAGAATAAACTTGTAAAACCAAAAGTCTTTGGTTCATACAAACTTTAGCTATGTAACTGTGCCTTGTACTACTGTTATTAAGAACATAATGGATGTATGAATGATTCATATGAAACTTCAAATAAAGATAATATTAAAAAGAGAGCTGTACTGTCAATTAAGTCGTTGTTATTTAACTAAAAAGTAGAACATTTATCAAAGGACATATACTGAAAATTTCTTGAAATGTTTAGAAAAGGAAAAAGATGATCTCTTATAGATCTATTTTAAAATGCCGGTTACTTTATATTTCTAAACCAACACAGATCATTTCTATCATTTGAAATCTTCATTTTTCTCTCTAATAAGGCATTTGAAAGACTTGTGTTATTACAGCGTTAACGAACAAGCAAATATGAAGACACTCTAGTAATTCTTTGCTTTTGAGGCTGCTTTACAGGGGGAAATCATCTGAAGGCAGCACAAACACAACTCACTTGATGTCTTCCCATACTTCTGGGCCGTAATTCCGTAAAACCAGAAGCTCCAGGGCGTGATTCACAAACCCGTACTAGAAACGAAGGGAAAATAGGACCAACGTCAATATTAGTCCATGCAATTAATTTCCAACACCTAGGTATGCCTATATATAGCTTATGCATGCAGGATTTCTGCTGGTAAAATATGTGCATATTGTATCCACCTGTTTAGGATAGCGCTACAATGTTATTCAGTTACTGTAGCTTGAAACCGCTGTTCTCCCAACAGGAAATGTCAAACGCTAATAGGTTGGACTACGAGGCGAAAACCACGTTTTCTCAGTATTCAGATAGAAGAGAGAAGTCAGTGTGTACGTACCATGGTGAGCGCTGCTTTTCTGCCTCTTTATTTTTCAATAAAAACCCGCTGAATTAAGCAAAACCTTTACGGTTTGGTCCAGATGCTGAGAGCCTCTGAGTCCATCCCAACTATTTTAGCCAGCACTTTACGGACAGCAGATCTGTCCAATGGCGTATCCGGAATAATATAACGTCAGCTGTGGTCGACCAATCAAAACCGAGAGGTAGGTAGCGTACTACAAATGATGCTAGTCAACCTGCGATTCTAGCAGATGTTTGTTTTTATTGGCAACTGCTTCATGTGTGGATGTTTAATATTGTAATAAATATGTGATTATATTTACGAGGCCGCTATCAGTGTAAGCTGTAATATATTAAGGCGTAAAAGGAATGTTAGCAATACATTGCAAAAGTACCCCTTAAAAAAAGTACCCCTTAAAAATAATATATAATAATATATATAATTATATATAAGTTATATCTTAACTTATAACTTATATATATATATAATTATATATAAGTTACATCTTAACTTATATATAATTATATAAGTTAATATATATATATATATAAATTTTTATTTTTTTTCTTTGAAAAGAATATGTATATATTCTTTAAAAAGTATATATATATTCTTTTTTAAGAAAAAATAAATTAAATTTTTAAAAAAAAATTATATATACTATATTTAATTTTTATTTTATTTTATATATATAAATTGTATTTTAATGTGGTGTAACCGCAAACGTGTGAGTTTTTGGAATATGCATAGTGCTTAATCGCGATTTGAGAAAAATAGAAAAAATATACCTGACACACACACAAAAAAAACATTCACATTTGGTATGCTTGTATTTAGCTTCTCTAATCTAATGATTGTTTTCAGAAGATGTCCAATTAACAAAAAAAGAGTCCATCTGGGTGCTATTTGATCTGTGGCCTCAAAGGTTTACGGCAGCATCATGAAGACTAAACACTTGCTACTTGTTGATGAAGTTGTGGGGAAGTTTAAAGCAAAGTTTTGGCTTTTAATTAATGCTCCAAACAGCCCTGTTCAAGCCATCATCTGACCCTGGAAATAGTATGACACCTAAACTGACAGGCAAGAACAGCGTTATCATAAGAAGTAGCCCAGAGGCCCACGATAGCGCTTAAGAAACTCCAGAGATCCACATTTCATGAAGGGGATATGTTGTCAAGACAACCATTGCACTAATAGTTGTTATTGGCAATGAGGAAAGGATTGTTGAAAGAAAGCCATCCGAAGTTGTGTTTGCACTTAACTTAAAGTCATGAAGGAGACAAAACAAATACACAAGGCGCTTTCTTTGGTCCGATAAGACCAAAATGAAAGCTTTAACAAAATGCTATTATTACTTTTATGTGTTAAACAATTTGTAAAACCTAGTATAACTTTACTTCTGCTTTAGCATTATGCCGTACTCACTGCTTATTTATTTAATAAAAAACAAAATATATTTTCAAGAATCTGTTTTATGAGGCTTTGTGCAAACTGTCTTAATTTCTTGAGTGAACAAAATCAACCACAATATTTCATGACAATATTTATTGCACTTTGATATATAACAATAATTAAAGCACATTGCTGTGAGTGGTAGAAAGACATTCATCGAACTCGTCCTGTGTTATATTTCCTCTGTATATTAAAGGTGTGTTTACGACTCATGTAATAAATATGTTACAGATGTGCACAGTAGGATGAGTACAAATGCAAAAGCATACCTTATTAGGGAAGTAATATGAAGACAATGCTTTGTGTCAACAAACCACACACAGTCAGATAAACACTTATATTATTCTGCTAGTGGGGAAAATGTCATTCGTATATCACTCTAGTCTATTTTAAAGTGAATTATAATCTTTATTGATTATATGTGTGATTGAAAAATCCTCATCTACTTGGCACAGGTCTGTGGCCATAAGGCACCTTAATATGTTCTGCATTAACAGAATTTCATAAAAGTAAATTCTGCATCCTTAAGTATCCTTTTTGGTGGTTATCTTGGATTGAAAGAAATGTTGTCAAATATCTTGCCTTTGTGCTTTGGCAGGTAGAATAAATGTAAAAAAAAAAATCACATAATTATATAATCACTACCTTAATGTATAAGCTTGAATTGGTGAATTTATCATGGATGTCAGAACTCAGATGCAGGAATTACTTTAACATTTAGTTTAATTTGAAAGGCACAAAGCCAGTGCAAGTATTATTTTGTGTACTGATGCCATGATTAGCAATTCATTCAAACGTTAAAGGAACGTGCTCACAAACATAAATTGTACAGTACTGTCAGAAATGCAAATTCATAGATTGTTTTTGCAACTTTGACTCTGTTTTGAATAAAGACATTTTCTAAGTTGTAATTGTAAGTTCAGAAAGTGTTCCATTGGACTTTCCAACATGGGACTAAACAATCCTGATGACTGAACACAAATAATCGCACCGTTGATTGATATGTGATTATAAACCAGTTTTTTTTTTAAATGTGCCACATAAATAAATTAGATCTTTGACCATTCATAGTAAAGTCTGTAGCTACATCATAAACATACTTTATAAATGAATAGTGTGTGCATTTTTGTGTTTTTTTAGTGTCCACATTTATTAGTTTTTACCTTAAATAGAAAAAAACAGTACCAAAGTCTTGTCTTGACTGTCAACATATCTGATGCGAGCACAATTTTTCCAAAGACCTCAAAATGCAGCGATGACTCATTGTGGAAGAAACAACTGCACAAATGGATAATAGCACAGAGAGGACATGTTTGACAATAAACTGACATTTCTAAGACTTAAACAGCCGCTGTGATAGTTTCACTTGAAAACAATGAAAGACTCAGAATAAATTATACGATACAACTGTGTTCTTCATTTAACCTTATCTAATATTTTTGGACTTGTAGAAGTTTGGCTTCAGTTTGTCGTCGGTTTTGAAACTTTGAAGGCTGCCTCCAGAAAGTAACAAACACCAGGGATGTCTTCTGGGAAGTTGGCCGGAAGCTCTTGTCTGCTCCTGGGAACAAAGACAAACTCTGGGCGACCTCTCAGCGATCTGGGACAAAGAACATACAAATAAACCATGAGTCTAAAAACAATGTGGCAAATTATTTGACACAAGAGGATATACAGCTCCCTCCTAAAAGTTACGTATCTTGTCAAAAGCACTTAAAGCTTCTTTTTCTTTCCATGTCTCTAGTAAAAGATAAATGATACTACACACAGTATATACAAAGGTAAAAGCAATTACTTCAGGGGTTGCTGTAAAAACTCCCTGTGATTATTATTGCTTGTAACGCGTGTTTACCTGTGCGTTGTAGGGCTGACATTGATTTTTCTCGGCTGGCTGCAGGACTCAAACTTGTTTGCCAATGTAACATTGTTCCCAAAAAGGCAGTAGCGGGGCATTTTCACTCCAACTACACCCGCCAACACTGACCCACTGTGGAGACCAATTCGCATCTGGAAGACAAGAAAAGATAATTTCCTGATCGCTTGTATGAATCGGGCATCTGCACAGTGTCTCTAAGTATGTAATGGCTTCAACCTACAACTTTTCGTTTACTTTTCTATACATTCTATGGTGAGTTTTTTCCAGACATGAATAATAACAGGTATTTTTTGTCTTTTTTGATTAAATAAATGAAATGGGGAGGATTTGTAAATGCTGATGTTTAAATCCAGCTACAGATTTTCATTTTGTCCAGACAACACAAATTCACGTTTTCATAAAAATGCCTTCATTGGAACCAGTCCAGTGGCTGTGTGGCTGTATGTTTCAGAACCATTTTCCAGCTGGAAGATTAAATAATTACTGTCGAGAAATTCTCCCACCCAAGTTCCACCCAAGTTGTGGCTCTCTGCAGCTCTTCCAAATTTATCAGGTCCCTCTCTGGTTAAGCTTCTCTTTGCCTCCTTTGTCAGCTTGAGTGGATGTGATGTCTTGACAGGTATGTAGTTGTACCAGGTCTTTTTGGAAATAAAAATCAATTATTTCACTGCAGTTGTGCACTACTGTGTGTTGATGTATCACATAAAATCCCTGAAACAGGGAAAAATGTGCAAAGACTATATTGGTATGAATGCTATTTCATATAGTTTGTCAGTGTATGAGAAGCACATTTTTATACTTTGATTGTAACCAACAGTTTGCAAAGTGATACTTAGGCAGATTAATATGAAAAAGTAGCAAGTATAATCGCCAAATCTTAATAAAGGGAGGGTAGATTTGATATATATTAAATTTTTTTATTTGTTTCATGAAACCGGATACAATTTGTTAGCACTCAACGAACATGCTAAATATTTTGAACAGCTGCTATGAAGGTAAACAATTTCTTAAATCTTTGACCAACTCCACTTAACAACCACATGGACATCATGTCCTAGTTAAACTGAAAACGAAGCTCAGATCAGGACTCTGGGGAGCTATACTCAAGATCAAACAGTTTGTTTGAGGTCATGTTCAAGCAGAGGGATGAAGATGGAATCAGTCAAACATTTCTCTATTCTCTAATTCTCTCTTTTTTTAGCTTAAGTCTAACTTTTACATTCTCATTTCCATGTTTATTAATTTTTTTTAAATTCACTCATCATCCTAACTGTTTAAGGATGTTGGTATGTTAAGTGGACTTCAGAGAGAGCAATAGCAACCACTAAAGAAATGTCAATGGTGGCATTTAGGATAAATATGTAGCCTGGGAAGAAGTGAATGTGAGAACCCATGTTTTATTTTTAAAAGGTCTTGCCTCTCCCAGGCCAAACAAAGTTTGTTAATATAATATATGTTGCTGGTATTTTCTGGGACCACACAAAGAAGTGATATTGATGCGTCTCATCCATGCATTTGGTTACTGTGATTAGCTGCCTGACTGTGTTTAGACATACAACAGGCTACACTTTGCAAGCCTATTACAGAACCAAATCAAACTCAAATATGTGAACTTGCACGTGGTCAAGCTCAGATTCTAGTAACTATTTCTGATGGTTTTTCCAGAGAACTAATAGAAGTTAATAGAAATCAATTTCAGATTCATTTTACATTTAAATCCCGGAAAAACATGTACTTATTGACAATTACCCTAAAGCTCTTAGATGTTCTGTCACACTGAAAAATTTAGAAATACAACTTGCTTTATTTACATTAATAACTACGTCAAAATGATTTTGTTTAGGACAATTGTTTATTAGCGTATTCCTAACTGAATAAAAGCACACAGATAAAATGCAGAATTGTTCTTTATTTTCCAGTGGGAAATTATGTTTCCCATAAAGACACATTTATTTTAAGGTATTTAACATCATGTTTACCAGTGGACGGCCCTGCATTTCACAGTTAACCATCGGGAAAACATTGAAAGCATGAATAACTAATTCAAGATACAATTTAATTAGGTTTTCAAAAACTGAAAGTCTTTCAGTAATGATGGAAAACGTTTCTAGATCAAAGAAATCTCTGCCTGTTTAAAACTCTTCACATGAACACTCTCCAACTTCACTGCAGTCTGCACAATTAGATTTAATGAGGTGTATTACCGTGATTGGTGCTTGACCCTTACCTGTATCAGTTCTCCTGTTGGCGTCATGACGTCGTCTGACAGCTCCATCATTTTCAGAGCCATGAGTGCAATCTGGACTGCATGAGTCTCACTCTCCTTATGTAAGCCACCAGCCACACAATAGGCATCACCAATGGTCTCCACCTGAAGAGAGCCGAAATGCTGTTACAGTAATTCTGGACTGCTCAGCTGAGACAGAACAAAGCCTCTCAGCAGGTTTTTGTGGTCTGCCCAAGCTGAAGTCAAAAGATTATTTGCACAATTATTATTGCTTGGTTAGTTTCGTGCGGGGGGGGGGGGGGGGGGGGGGGGGGGGGGGGGGGGGGTGGGGGGGGGGGGGGGGGGTGGGGGGG
>CAEGAF010129372.1:0-42575 GCA_903067075.1 Micropoecilia bifurca
GGTGTTAAAAAAGTAAATAATTGACCCACAAGGTGTCAATATCAATCAAATCCAGTGGAAAATATTCAAAACAATACGCAGAAATGGAAAGATAAACAAAAATATGGGCGTCAATCTTTTAACACTTTCAAAAGTGTTACTTTAACACCAGCTGACTTGGACACATATAGACACTTTTGGGTGTTAATTCAACACCAGCATTTTTACTGTGCAGCTGACTAATATAAACCGTCACCACATGAAAACGAACTGCGTTGGCCCAATCTACATAGATGTATTGTTGATGCAGGGACGTGTGGAGGTGGAGATAGGAAAGGAAGCGCTTCGGTTTGAAAATGGAGCCTTTTCCTACTACGGCATGCCAGCGCTGATCCCGCCACTGCCAACTGGTAAGTAACACGTTCCACTGAACCTGCTGCCACAGCGATAATAAAAGCAGCAGAAAGCAGACTTTGGTAAAAGACTGCGGCAATAGCAGAGGATGTTTTTCCTGTCTTAATGCCACCCAGCGTCTGTCAGGCCGCAGAAGCTGCAGCAGAAGCCGTGGGAAGAAAGTAATTAAGGGAAGTGTTTTTTTTTAGAGAATTTCCCAGTGGAAGGACATGACCTGCAGAAGATTATATGAAATCCAGCTAAGACTTGCGAAGCAAGCAGAAATCCTGCCATACAGACACTCTCCCTCTGATCTCTTGTGGAGGTTCTGAGCTCATTTTAAAGGTCTGATCCTCAAGTTGTGCCTAATGCTATTTGTAAGCTCCTACTAAATATTAAAAAGTCCTATCTTAGGAGATTATGCGTTAAAAACGTCTCACTTAAGCACATGCTGGTGGATGACGTTCAAGCTGAGACCCATCTTCAGTTTTCCTTGTGTTTGCTTGATGGACTCACTTCCTTGAAATGAACTTGACAAAATGTTTCCAATGACTAGGACGCGTAGCTGCTAGCTAAATGTAAGCACTGTGTATCCTTAAAGATCACAAACTGATGCAAATAGATATTTCTGGGACCAGAATTAAGAGGATTCCAGGATTGAGACCATCTTCCCTTATCTGCAGCTGTCTAGATGTGGGTTTAAAAGCTAAGAAAACGTTGAGAAAACGTTCCGGTAGCATGGCAGACACCACAGGCAAAATGCAAGGATGCAGGAGTATTTCAACAGGATTTAAAAGCTTAAAAACAAACGAACCTCAATCACTCTTCAGGAGCTCCTGAATCTGTCTGGTAAAAGAGATGGAGGAGGAGACAAATCATAATCGGACAGGTAGCCTCAAAAGTGCAATCTGAAATAGAAATCTACAAAATGTTGGTAGCAGTACCATTTTGTGGGAGTGTTTTCTCCCGAAAGTGTGGGAATGTGTTCTGGAAGGATGAATATGTTGAGAGTTTGAATATTTTTGGTAGACAGAGACTGGCAGTTTCAGTGGTCTCAACAAATACCAAGAGAAGGGTATGGGTCTTATTTGCATTGAAAAATAAATATATATTTCTAAATTATTTTAAAATTCTCATTTCATTGCCCTGCAATGGACTGGCGATCTGTCTAGGGTGTAACGCTGCCGAGGACAATCAATGGATGGATCAAAGTTGCTTGTACACAAACTCAGGTCAGAGCATGAAAACAAGACGCCTTTTATATGCACATCTTCTGCGTTTCTTTGCAGCCCATAGATACAGCTCCAGAAGCAGCGGCCTGAACCAGTGGGACTCGTTACTGAGCGGGGGCAGCGTGGGGCAGCTCACGCCGGGCGGAGGGGCCTATTTACCAGACTACTCAGTGCGACAACTCACAGACCTGCAGATCATCAAGGTCCGAGGGCTTTAAGCAAAACACAGAAACACAAGAAAATAAACACTATTACTATTCACTAAAACAAACCTCAATTTAACCTTCATTATCTCCTCAATTAAATCTCTAATTTCCTGTACATTAAGGGTAATAACTTAGGATCATGAGCAAGAAACCACATTTTTAAGCTCCCCTAAGTTTTGAATAATGTGCACTGCCTCCCTGCTTGCAGAATTCGCCTTTGATACGTCCTAATCGTGGATTTTGACTTAACGCAGACATCCTGTCCCTCAGTCTTTCCTCCCCACAGCCTCTTTCCCCTAATCACCAAGGATAATTGAGCTCCATTTCAAGCAGAACTACATTGGCTTCATGTGGTGGACATGCCCTCTCTTTTAACCCAATCTTCTCGTTCTGGAAATATGGTCCCGATTTCAGTCAATGGCTTGGCTCGAGAGTATGTACAGGCACCCAGGCATGCAAACATAATGATAATAGTAGTTCTCTGCATGGCGCAGATCAGCAAGAACCATTACCAGAACGCACTGACAGCCACCCGGATGGACAGCACTCCTCAGACCCCCGATGCCGTGGATCCTGACATTAAAGGGAGACCCCAGGGCCCGGAGGCTCGCTCAAACAGCATCGCTCTCCCACTAATGTGCGCACACACTCGACTGGGGCTGGCGCGCTTTGCACACCTCCATCCGTACGGTGGCCTTCACAGCACCTCCCAGCTCAACGAGAGAAACCGCATTGTTCGTGAGTTCCTCGCCTGCTTACGTTGCAATGATTCAACTCAGACAAAAAAAAAGGTAGGAAGTGAAGATAATGGAGGTAATGTCAGACCAGAAGTAATTTCTTTTTAATATATTTGTAGGATAGGCAAGTTTATTCATTCAGCCCTATTCATATTCAATTCAAAGTCTTAAAGGAAAATTGTGGAGCATGGTAGAAAATATTGCACTGTGAGCAAGAAATACATTAAATTAAACATTAAACCAACATAAACTAGAAAGAAAAAGTACAAACTCTTGCGAAACGATAAAAATAAATATGAATCTATATATATATTGCCTTAAAAAATAGCTGATGTTTGCAGTGAAGCGATTGATTCCTGGTTTAGAATAACAGTTAGTTTCTACAAATCTATCTCTAATGGAAATTTTAGTCTCTAATCCTAAATCTTTTGCTCTTATATTTAATATTTGACTGGACTATGCAAAAGTACATAAAGTGGTAAATGGCAGGTTCTTTACCTCCCTCTACAGGTGGAGTCTAAAACAACCTGCAGCTTTACAGGCATCTCTTTTACTGAACCATTTCCCCTCCAAACAGGCAGTAAATCTGATGGGCAGAGGAGTCCAAATGACACAGTGTTCCTTCGTATGGATGAGATTCCTTACATCCACGAGGACCGACCGGAAAGTTCTGCTGACAATGGTGAGTGGGCTGCTGACCCTTAGAGGTCAAAATCTGCATGTATAAGTGGTTTATTTTGAAGCCTGTGATTTTTAGGTTGAGTGAGGGGATAAAAGCATTGGTTGTGCTTTATCTTTGAATTGTCTCAGTCAGTGCAATTAAGTACATCGGAAAATGTACATTTAAGACCAGTTAGCACTAGGGGTGTTGTAAATTATTATTTTAGTACTCGAGTAATCTATCGATCATTCTGAAAATTAATCAAGTAAATCAATAAAACATTTGATTAGATGAAATACTGCCTTACTGCAATATCGATTTCAGATATCAACATCTACCCAAATAATCATATTTGTGCATTCCTACAATTACTTTGTTGTAGTTTATACAATTAACTTGTAACAATAGTAGCTCACTTTTTAAGTTAACCTGGACAACAATTTTTCAAAAAATCTAAAAATAAAGCAGCAGGTTGACAAATACACGTCTTAAAAATGTCCATACTACAGTTTATGGTTTGTGAATTCATCTTAAGCCAGTTTATTAGATAAACTCTCACTTTATCCAGCCATTTATTTGTGTCTATGCATACAACTGGATTTGGCTTCTTCATCACATGGAAAAAACACACACCAGCTTTATTCCACCATGAAGTGCTTCACCACCCGTTTGACCCAGATGGCAGGAAATTTATTTTCCTGTTTATCCATAAAATTGCACTTACCTTACCCATCAGCTACAGCTGCCCACTGTGGTCTGCACGTCTCTGCAACATCAGACTTTTTAAGGGTCGCCAATTTAGTATTGGCTGTGGTTCACTGGGAAAGGTCTGCATAACTGGAACGTTGTTGGAGCGATTCCAGGTTCCTCTACCGCCATTTTGGTGAACGACTGAGCAAGAAACTCAAGAATAAATTGCAAACTGACCTGCAGCTTAAAAAATATAGCTGATTAGTCAGCATAGTTGAAATGGGGTATATAAGTTTAGTTAACTACTTCAGGGTCTGATACCATTTTTTTAAAAGTATATTACAAGCTTTACCCATGTGTTACCCAAGTAACATTACTGGAGCTACTTCCACTAATTATGTAATATACATACTTTGTACTCATGCATGTCTACTGCTTTAAGTTAAAGTAATTTTGAGCATTTTTCTTCCCCCCTGTGTGATATTTCATTTAATATTTAATTTAATTTGGTGCAGATGTGCCTACGGAGCCGTCCACCTCCCCCTTCATCAGCTCCCTGTCCCTGTCCAGCTCAGAGGAGAACATCGGAAAGAAGCTCCTGCGTAAACTGAGTGAGTGAGCGTTTTGTCGTGAGCGCCGGCCGGTGCCACAGCTCTCACCCACACACGCTGTCAGATGTGCCTGAACTTTTCTGTCAGCCGCAGCAATAGTCCCGAGCGTCTCCTAGCAACAGATTACGTGTGGCGTCCCTGAAAAGCAGCCCACTACTTCCTGTCGAGCAGCTCCTCCAAATGCAGCTGTTCTTGCTGGCACAGATTTGTGACTCATTTTTCTGAAATAATTTAGTCATTTTTGTCTTCAGCTGAGTTTGAGTTTGAGTGAGATGCAAAAATGGAATATTGTGCTTAATCTCAGCTGTGGCATCTGGAGAATACAGGTATGTGAACCGGCTGTGCCAGTTTACCATGTTCTCCTCTGTTTCTAGGTAACAAGAGGAGGAAAAAGTCTCGAGAAGGAGAAAAGAGTTTGGAGGAAGAGGAGGGGTCAGAGCAGCCATCGGTAACAAGCTAGTCCAGCAAAATTGAGGATTAGGGATAAATCATGCCCTTCCTCTTATTCCCTGGACACCCTGTGTACCTAAAAGTTATTTGAACTTGTTCAACTCTTCTTCACCCACCTATAAATCCTCAGGACCCCATGGATAGATCCTGCCCTCTTTTTGCCTGGAAAATAAAGAACTTGATAGGACATACTTTAACAACACATCTGACAAGTGAAATCTTTCAGCAGACTGCATGGGCTTCATTCAGTTTTATCTACTTTCTTGGTGCAAATCGTCTCCATATTACCTTTTAATAGTGGGCATATTTACAACGAAATACCTTATACTGAAATACCAAAACATCAAAGTATGAAACAGGGTTTACTTGAACAAACAAAAAAAGTGTTTGGTAATTATTTTTTTCATTACTATTGATACTGTGTGGTAGTTTCCAGATTCTGAAAATGTCTGCGAAAGAAGGTTATGATGTTGCCAACCAGGGGCCCGACTACTGCCAGCACAACTGACAACACAAGGCGAAATAGAAAAGGCCACCAAACAGGAGCACAATTTACACATAGCTTCTTAAAAAAGCCATAAAATTACCAATTTTTAGTCCGATTGTAAAAAAAAATGGGGTAAAAGTAAAAAAAAATAAGAGCAAAGTTTCTTTAGTTTACATCTATATGAAAAGTGTCAACATTGCCAGTGTATGTGATAAAAAAATGTCATAAACTATACCATAAAGTCATAAAAAATGCTTTAATTGCACAGATTTTGAGCAATTACATCCTTTTCCAGATGCTGTCTTCTGACTGAAATGCTTTTTCTACATAAACACTATATCTGCTTTTCCCGTCAAAACATTCCTGTCTGTCAACAAGTAGCCAAATGGGCACAACTGCAATACTTCTACCCAACAAACATCCTCAACTTTCTACCGACTTGATCGCATCCAGTAAAACAGTCCAGGGATTTTATCACCTGCTTATAGCCTAATGTAGGGGAGCTTTAGTTATTAATATTGCTTTTTTATTGGTACCAGTCACTAAAGCTGTATACACCAGCTAATTAATAAGCTAAAAGGGTTTAGGGATCTCTGGATCTGGGGATTCAAACAGATAGCTGCTGCAGTGCTATCAAATGTATTCACACCCTTTGAATATAGTTTAATGTGTCACAACCAGAAACTCTGAACATGTTCAGATTTTATTTGATTGAAAGACGTGCACAACTATGAGGTTTCAGACTGAATGTTTATTTTTTTTTTACAAATGTATGACCAATTAAGGCAATTACTTATACTGGATTTATTTAGTAGTATCAAAATAAAGGGGATTGAATTCAACTTGTTATTGTCCCTATATATTTCTTTAAAAACAGATTGAAAATCAAATTTCCTCTTACTTAACAATTAAGAAGTGAACAACTATTTTGTGAAAAAAATAATAAATCATATCAAAGTCTGGGGTTGTGACATGACAAAGCACAAGCAAAGAGGTATGAATACATTTGGAAGTGACTGTATACTTGCATGTTTGTTTCTGCTCCTTGTACTGTAACCCTGCAAAGGTCCTGTTTCTCTTATGCATGCTAATGTAAAAAGAAACTAACCTCCCTGTGAAAGTGAAGTCTGCAGTTAGTCTAAGTAGATTTTATAAGTCTGGCAAAGACTACAGGCTAATATTTAACACAAAATACCTTCATATAATAGAAAAACTTTCATGAAAAGGCTCCTTTAGGAACTCATAATAAGGCACAGGAGGACAGAGGTCATTTGAAAGACATGTCAGTGAACTTACTCTGATAATCCTACATTACTGCAATAATGAAATGGGGTGGCTTATTAAAAAATAAATAAATGAAATAAGAGCAGATTTATGTTTGATATTTGCTGATCTGTATTTTGAAATTGTGACAGGATCACTGCCGAACAGAGCACAGGCAGAGATTTCAGTGACAAAAGCAATTGAATCCACACTGAAGTCAAGTCAACGCCTCCTCCCACCCCCTCCCCATGTTAACCCTCTTCAAACGCAGCCGATGTTTGGAGACTCCCTGATTTAATTCATTCTGTTTGGGACGACAGTGTCAGTACAAAGAATCCTGCACAGCTAAGCTACTCGGAGTGATCTGGCAAGCGCAGGACACTGAGGGGTAAAAGTGTCCTGATCCGACAGCTGACTCAGACAGAGAGGATTTGAACATGGTGTAAAAATGCTTTTAGAGAATTTATAGATTTGTTGGGATTGGTAAAAATGTTTTGGATTAAAAAAAAAGAAAGTTAGGTTTTGCTATGTAAAATCCAAAATGTAAAGATGTAAAGAAACATATCATTTGATCTAAGTGAAAGATTATATTAATAAATTTACCAAACTATTACTCCTGCATTATTTGTTTTTGTTCCTGTTGTTTAGCATTATCAATTCAATTTTCCAAATCGTCATGACACGCAAACTTTGCAATGTTTTCAACACGCTGTACAGAGAGGTTGTAAAGATAACCCTCATCAACTGATTTAGAAACAATACAAACATAATACTCATAAGTCTTTATTGGAAATAACCAGCTTCTAATCAACTCTTTCAGCCTCAATTAAATTGCTTATCAGTCTGTTTGCAAGTGTTCTGGACATAGAGATTTGATAGCAGGCTGGTTGATCATTACTTTTTCTTTTTTCTTTTTGAGCAACAACTCTTACACAAGAGCTAATCGGAGGGTCAACAATAACCAGCAGGAACCTGACAGGATCGGAAATATCAAGACAGAGCCTGCAGGACTGAGCACACATTTCCCTGAAGTTGTGACACCCGTCAGGATTGATCGATGCTGATTGTGCTGACTGGAACTAGAAAGAAATACTACACACACACACACAGGTTTTAAACAAGAAAATAGTTATAATTCCACAGGGTATTAATAAATTACATAGTTAAAAGTGAAATGCATTCCTGAGAACAATAGTTGAAGTTTCATCGAGCTATAATTTTCCATCGAATTATTTTTTAAATTGGTCCTTTTAAGGATACTCGATATTGTACTGCTGTAGCCTTTTTTTTTTTACACTTGGAGAAAAAGGAAACTTGAGAAATTGCGGTAAAACACAGACAAGCTGTTTCTCTTCAAGACTTTTCCAATGACACAAAGACAAACAACAAAATTAACACGTGGAACAAAACAAAGAACGTGATTTATAACAACATGTCCGTTGTATGAAAGGACAAAGACTACCTGAACAGTAGCATCCCTATACAGGAGTTGCTTAACTTGTTTTAACACCGTAAATTAAAATTCAGAAACAAAATTCTCATTTTGTTACAGATAACAAAAAATCTGTGAGACAACCACCATCTCTGGAAGTGCTGAGAGCTGCGAGAGGATCCTACTGCACCTTAGTAACAGCCTCATGGATGGACTCCGCCACATAGTCGATGTTCTTGCTGGTCAAACCACACATGTTGATGCGACCACTGGCCATTAAATAGACGTGCTTCTCCTTCACCATGTATTCTACTTGTTTAGCTGCAGAAGATACAAGCAAAGAAGCAGGAAAATGTTATTCACTTGCCTCTTTACAAAGCCTACGTGGGTATGAAAATGTTAGAAGTTTATAGTTTTCCTCTTAGGCTTCTGTACATTCGCCTTTTGTTCTTGGTGTCGAAAGTACGTTCTTGAACTCACAGTTGAGGCCTGTGAAGCTGAACATGCCAATCTGGTCTGTGATGTGGTCCCAGGTCCCTGGAGTTCCCAGAGACTGGAGCTTGGCTTTAAGCTGAGCCCTCATCAGTAAGACTCTGTCAGCCATTGTCTTCACGTTGTCCTTCCTGAATGATTAAAAACACAGAGAGTCCAAAATCAAACATAACTTAGTGTGCTATTGAAGTGAAATGCCTTGGAAAGTGATTCTGGGAGGAGATTTTTCCACTGACCACTCAGAAAATAGCTCCGGGGAATTAAGCGTGATCGCGACAATGCGAGCACCCTGAGACGGTGGGTTGGACCAGGTGGTCCTGACTATCTTCTCCATCTGGGAGAGAACTCTCTTCAGGTTATCTGCATCCCGTGCCACAATTGTCAAGTTACCCACGCGCTCATCTGACAGATAAGCAGAAGTACCATTTAAAAAAAAGAACATGTTTCTGTTTAGTGTCACATCGCTGCGATATATTTCCCATAACCTAATGCAATTGCCTTTCAAAAAGGTGCGCTTTGGTTTTTGGAAGAAACTACTTTGGAATGCCAAAGTTCTCCTACACCTTAATCTGGACTTTATGGTAAAATGGGGAAAAAAATAAAATTTTGTTAAAGGGTGACTACAAGGAGTCCTGTTTAAGGTTTGACATAAGCTGTGAATGAGACAGGATACATGAGGAAGAAGGTTTTCTGGTCAGATGAGAAGAAAATTTAACATTTTGATCTACATGCAAAAACATAATGTGGAAAACGGAGTCCATGAGACTTTTCCTTTCATATCACAATCATGCACAACTTCTATCAATCTTAAAATCCCAATAAAAATGTGATAAGTCTGTGTGACAAAATGTGGAAAAGAATGAATGCCTTCATTCATTATAATTCAATTTTCAAATAGGACATGAGATTTGTTTTACGACTACTGTTCTTACGTCGCCCGTAAGACCTTTCTCCGTGTGCTGACTGGTTACCTACTGTAGAGTCCGAAGTTCTTTGAAAAAGACTGAGCACAGAACATTTCAATGCCCATGGAGACAAAGTAGCGGACAGCCCAAGCGTCCTTGTCAAGGTTACCCGAGGCAAATCCCTGATAGGCCGAGTCAAAGAACGCAAACAGTTTTCGCCTCTGGGAAGAAAAACGCAAATTATTACCCAGTAAAATGTGAAAAATGACAGATTGTTGAGTGGTACTGGATAAACAATGCACTGATTATGTGTTTTTCTAAAGCATTATACCATCATGACTTCAGCTATCTGCTTCCATTGCTCCTGCGTGGGGTCCGTTCCAGTGGGATTATGGGCACAAGCATGCAGGACAAAGACGGAGCGCTCTGGACAACTCTGCAGGGAAAGACAGCAATGCAAACTCATATTAAACAAAACAACTTTGAATCTAAGTTTAGTAATATTTAAGTGCTTGCCTCCAAGTCTCTGAGAAAACCTGACAAATCGAGACCTCTCTTCTCTGCGTCCCAGTATTTGTATGGGCGCACGTCCTCAAAACCAGCACTGCTGAACACGGCATTGTGATTTTCTGGAACAAACAGTAAGGACAGGTTTTACACCACAAGTTCTTTTTTTTTACTGCCAAAGCTTCCTGTTGATAAAAGAAGATTGGTTTATTGGTGTTACTAGCAACAGACCACTGATAAGAGGCGATAGCAGTAGGACATTAGGAATTCTCAGAGCACAGATTTGCAAGCCAGTCAAATTCTGCAAATGAGGGGCTTGTCTCCAGATCAAGCAGCTCCAATTCTCACTTTAATGTGCGACACTTTGTTGTCCATATGTCAGCGTGTGCGAGCATACCCCAAGTAGGTGCGGACACGTAGACGGGTGTTTTAGTGTTGTTGCTCCCGTTGTAGAATCGCCTCAGGAACTCTGCACCGATCTTCAATGCACCGGTGCCACCAAGACACTGGACACCGCCCACCTGAGCAAAACAGCAGGAGACCGTCAAACCACATGTGAAAAGATTGAAACCTGAAAACAACAACAACAAAAAAAAACCCCACACAAATTTCTACAACACAAACCTTTTCCTCCCGAATGGCAGGGCTGTCATCTCCCAGTACGATCTTGGAGGAGGAGGATCTGAACTCAGGGAGGCCCAGGATGGGCAGGTACTCGTGGTTTAGCCTGTCATCGTGAACGATGAGCTTCTCCACCTTTTTCACCACCGGTAAAACCCACGGCTTGCCTTCATCGGTCCTGTATGCTTTGAGACACCAAGACATTTGTCGTTATTTCAGATGACCTAATAAATCGACGAAAGAATAGAATAGAATCTGTACCTGTCCCCCAAATGACTGACGAGCAAGTCAAATATTTTTTTATTATATTAAATGCATGGAAACCTAAAATTTCCACCATCCCATCATCAACCAACATTGTGTAGCCAACTTGATTCATTTTTTAAGCTTAGTGACGAATCTAGCAGAAGTTACGACCACATGCTTTGAGCATTAATAGAGAAAATGTGTTAATTTTCTGTTGCAATCAACGCAGCTACCACTGTTAAAGAAATTTTAAAAATCTGTTATGTAATTCTCCTCTACCCCACACTAAAAAACAAACAAGAATAGACAGAAAAATGCCCACAATTTTTGTGTTCCATTAGTTTCATTTTATGTATGTATTTGTTTTGTTTGGGTTCTTAATCTCAGCAAGAGGTGATCAAAACCATGCAGATAACAGGAACATAATTATATTTCCTGACAAAATATTTAACATAATAGCATGTGAATTTGAACTTATCGGGCTTCTAGAAAAGTTGCAATTTACACAATTTGTTAAATGAAAAACAAAAGCCTACAGTCAGAGGTGACCAATTAGTTTGTTGAGTTTTTATGTAAAAGCTAAGAAAAGAGTATTTTCTCGTGGGACTTTATGGCTGTAAGAAATAAATCCGTTTTGCCCTAACCAGACTAAGCAACATCCACACATATCTAATATTACTTTAAATGAACATATTACTGTTTTAACTGGTTCATTGGAATTCAGCATAAAGAAATCAATGATTTTTGGTTAGTGCAAACGACAAAAAGCTGAACAGCAGAACAAAGCTGATCCCAGCCCATAACTGTTCCAAGACATGTGAGAACTTTCATCTCTTGTGTTTTTGCCAGGTAAAGTACGAGCAAACACCTGATAAGGAGCGTAACATGAAATAACCTCTTTATCCCGGGAACAGAGATCATCAGCTTACACCAACTCCACCATGTTGACAGTTCCCCCCCCCCCCCCTCCCCTCGTTTTATACAATGACTTGATAATACAATAAGTAAATAAAAGCGGCCAAAATTCAATGCTTTAGTTATTTATTTATTTTCAATTTTGTTTCGACTTTAGTGGACTACTTTCTTCAGCTCTGTAAATAACTCCTCTTGCATGGGGCACCAGACACAGCGTGGCCTACATTTACCAGCTGCGCAGTAGCTTTTGACCATCTGTAGCATTGTGCGTCTTGCACGAGATGAGGGATTATATGACCTCAGTACTAATCATGGGACCAGGCTGGCCTTGTCCTGCCATGACAAAGCCACACAGTGTTCCTCACAGCACTCATCTGAAGGAGGAATTTACTCTTTCAATACCAACAGAGGAAACACAATCTTTTTTGTTTTAAAAGAGAAAACATTATATTTAAACCCCTACAAGTGGAGTGTTCTTGATGACGTCGCAGTGATCAAATCGACTCTGTCAGAGACAGAGGTAACTTCATAGGACGCCATAAAAAAGGCAGCGAAAGCTGTAGAAATAAAATAAAATTAAAATTAAAGAGGAATGGAGAATTATGATTTCCTTAATAAGCTGCTTGATTAAATATACACCACCTCTCTTGGGTTTATTATTGCTGATCTTATATTCTCCAATCGCTTCAAATCACATTTTATTTATTTTTTCTATCAAGATTTCTCAAAGTTATATTATAAAACACGCAGCAAAAATGCATTCTGACTGCTATTGTAAGCGCTGCGTTAAATATGTAAATAAAATAAAAATAAATGAAATGAATGTCACGCCCTTCCCCACTTAAGAGACGACGTCCCTGGACAGATAACATAACTTTAGTTCTCAATATTCAGCGTAGCGCCTCATCTTTGCGCCATGCAGCAGCTTGCAGATGCCCCTGCACCGTTACCATGGTTAACGCGTCACAGCGCGCATCTTACCTCCGACTCCGAGGTTCACCTTATTTGGAAACTGGTCGTTATTGAAGTCCTGCGTAAGTTTAAAGACAGCAACGGGGGCCGCTTGCTGCACGTCACAAAACACCGACATGTCTTCTTTTAAAGACGGCTGTAGCGGCAGGGAGTCGTCACCTGAGCAGCAGGCTAACTGGATGTAAGAAGACTCTCGCCTTCAACTCGGCTTTCAGTGGCGTCACAGTGGGTGTGAGTGGATTAACCAATGGGACTTCGCCGTGAACACGTCGTCAGTGGTTTTTGCCGGGTTAAAGTTCGAAAGAGAAACACCCGCACGGTTGACCAATGAACGCCTCCGAGTCATGACTGACAAATCTAAATGCAAATCTTTGTGGTTCAGGCTGTTGTTGCAATAAATTTTACTTCCGCAAGGTGGTGCTAGAACATCGTGGACTTTGTTTGGGGACATTAAAACGGAATTGCGGTAAATAATGAAATGAGTTAGAATGCCTTCTAAAAGGTGAATACCTTTTAGAAGGCATTCACCTTCTAAAAGGTGAATCACCTTTTAGAAGGCATTCTAACTCATTTCATTCACTCAATGTGTGTGAATACACACATTGAGTGCTGGTCACAATCGCAACCCTCTATTGCATAAAATTCTAATGGAATTTTAGAATAAAGGATTTCTCTTTTATGTACCATTTTGCATATAAAAACTTACTTTTTGTTTTCATCTGAGCCAAGCAGCTTTTTCAAATGTTTTCAGTGTTCAATATGTAATAAATGATACCATTCAAATGGAGCTTCTTCTGACCTTCTGTCAATAAAACTATTTTTCTTTTCACTCTCAAACTTCAAATTTGTTGAGTACAGAACAAATAGCTATGCTATATGCATATTGGTCACAGTAGATTTTATTTATGAGTATCAGAGAAAAATGGGGCTGGGAAATAAAAATGCCCTCATTTTTTAAAAAAAGTGTTGTCTTAGAAAAGGAAATCT
The DNA here is from genome assembly GCA_903067075.1 of Micropoecilia bifurca. Lineage (NCBI taxonomy): Eukaryota > Metazoa > Chordata > Actinopteri > Cyprinodontiformes > Poeciliidae > Micropoecilia > Micropoecilia bifurca. The sequence goes on from CAEGAF010129372.1 coordinate 13,787, forward strand.
GTACTTTTCCTTTTGCATGCAGAACGTTTTGTTGATCTATTAGATAAGATCCCACTAACATACAGTTAGGTTTCTGAAGTTTCCACTGTAATAAATTGAGACACCATGTGACAAAATATGAAAATGTTCTAAGGATATAAACACTTTATTAAGACCTTGAAGTCCTGCACAGATATTTCAATGTTTTAGACAAAATAACTGATCTTGAGGGGCAAAGGTTATGTGAGATGGCTTAGCATTTTTCAGAAGGAGAGACCAAACACCCCATCGTAAATGTCAGGTACTTCCCAAGCTGAACAAATGCAGATAGCCGTGTGGTCTGGCAGTACGGCGATTGAGCAACTGCACATAATTCTGTTTCAGTTTGCAAGTATCCTCATCTGTTTTGTCCTGAGGGCCTTGGCTGAGATATGATGTAAACAAACTGGCTCTCCTGTTTTCTCCCCACATCTGTCTGCAGGAGCTGAAGTGGTTGATAAATGAAGGTCAGTCCAGCTAGTTAAATGGAGAGAAATCAGTTTCAAATATGTGTCTTCTAAACAAAAGAATCTATGCAGATATTTCTATTGAATTATGTACTCTAATAATGAGTAAACAAATGCATTGTTACGATGAAGACATCGCAGTAAACATGGTTTAATAATAATACTGAATGCACTGAGGTTGAAACCAGTAAATGTTAAACAGAATATCATCCTTTTGATTTGAATATTGATTCATTTATTACTGTACTCTTTCTTTTAGCTCAGTGGGTTTTAATTTATGGATTTAGTAGAAGCAGAAGTATTTTAAAGCCCAAGATGGGAAGAAAGAAAAAAGATGGAATGAAATCATATCAGGATTTCAATACTGAACCTTTTTATTAACCGGCTCTCAATGAGCTATGGTGATTTTTGCATAGCGATTAAGCAACATTGCATCAAAATTGCGACAAACATACTTTTCGCAAACGTAAATACTTGATTTCTTACTCATCAGGGCAACTCCCAGACTCAAAACAAGCGGGGGAAAATGAGATTAAAAAAAGAGAACAGAATGAGTCAGAGTGAATAAAAGGGTGCAAGGTGTAATTTTAGTTTCTTTTTGTTTTATCAGCCATATCAGGTCGCACCTGCATACAGTTCCATTATATAATGTGATTTAATCGTATAATTCGGAGACTTGCCCACAGGTCAGCTGAACAGAATGGTATTGCAGCACAGTTCAGACAGACAGAGAACACAACTTGTTCCCACATTATCCATTTGAAAGCACCATGAGGCCAGATCAGATATGACAGAAGGGACACGTAATCAACAAAGAAATGATTAATGTGAATAAGATGTTTCAGGGAAACCAGATAGTGCATATTCTTCATTTTCAGCCCTCTGGGAATTTGCAAAAGGATTTAAACAAACAACCGACAAGGAGGAGCATGACCCGTAACTTTGAAAGCAAAACTTACATTTTTAAAGCGCATCTCTTATCATTATGCGTGTGAACGGAATGAATCCCTTAGTGCCAATAATCTGAACTTGAATCCAATAGTGCTAATATGGTTTATGAATTCTGCTCCCTGTTTTGGCATCTTGAGGGAGAAAGTCACCTCCAGTAGAAACATGCTTAGGTAATGCAGCAAAGTCACTTGTTGATAGCTAGAAGAAAACAAAATGTCAATTTTGGGGGGGGATAAGTCAAAGCCAAAACTTAAATCTGATTTAGATTCAGTAATATGAACCTAAATGTCTCTTTAGTCTTCAACTGTGAATGAATTAAAACTATTCCTGCAAAGAAGAAATTGCCAGACTGTTAAAAGAAACACATGATGTGACAGAAGAAGTTATATTTAGAGACTAACTACTTCTTCACATAAGATTCGGAAAAGATTTGTTTTACAAATATCATTTAAAAACTAGGTTCTATGTTTACTCATGTTGATATGAGTAAACATGAGTATAAAATGCGATGAACGATCTAAAAAGCAGAAAGTCCTCTGTGAAATTTTTAATTCTCCGAATTGTATTTTAATTTCAGAGGTTTTTGTGAAAATTATTATTATTATTATTATTATTTTTTTTTTTTTTTTTTTTAGTATTTTTTTATATTAATGTCACTTTTCATGTCATTAAAACCACTAATGTGATTTAAGCCTTACAAACCTTTTGCAAAGCACACTAACAAAAGATGTGCAAACAATCCCAGTACTGGTTGCCAAACACCACAGTCACTATTTTCTCCTCCTTTTTATCCTTAAATAGTCGCCGACTCACTTTCCCCCAGCCGCCCCCACACTCATCTCTGAGCTACACACTAACAGTAGATGTTTTCATTCTTTACAACCAGGTGAGGGTGTCTTCTATGTTAGCTATCACTGTCAACCCTGCAATTATGGGATTTGAGCTTCCAGAACAAGGCTTAGGGGCTAGCAGCGGGGTTTGCTGTGCACGCTCTCAGGAGGCCTCAGGGCCACGGGCTGAGCTGTGATGTGAAGTGTGAGCCAGAGCAGGGAGTGACAGGAGTATCCCGTGGCATGACAGTGCCCACGGGGAGAGAGCATCTCAAATCCAAATCACTGAGTCACTCAGTCAAACACTCGCAAGGCGCCCTCCGTGCAACATTCACCTCTGCGCCACAGAGGAAAACAAAAATACAAGTGAAAAGAAAGAACAAAAACCAACAGGGTTTTGGGGTTTTAAGTCACTGTTGCAATGACTGAGTACGACACTAAAAAAAACACACAAAGGCAAACATTCAGGCACAAGACACTCACATTCCAGCTGTGGTGTCACCGAAACACAAACAAGAGCGTGTGCTCACACAGCGCTGCGCATTCTTGGGTATGAGGGGTGAGCTGGAGGGGTGTGAGGGGGGAGTTCGTGCTGCTCGCATGTTGCTGCGGCCCCAGTGTCTCCGGGTCACAGAACTGTGGTGAGTGACCACCTTTTTAGCTTCCCGCCTTGTTTGTTTTCAAAGACAGTGTCATCAATTCTCTAACAAGGGACCAGACACAGCAACAACAGAGGAGCAGAGGACCTCCCTGCATCGCCCACCGACCGGTGGAGCCTGCGTGGAGCTATAGCAACATCAGTCTTCTGTGTGCATGGCAGCATGCCAGCTACTGCATGTGTGCATAATGTCTGTTTGACTTTTGCATGTAAATACCTTTGTGTCGTTCATTTGCTTCACTTAATGTCATGGCACAGTATCGCTCCTTTTCCCATGTGAACTCACATTCACATTTATTAGTGGGTGTACAAAAAAGTCTTTGACAAAAACAATAAGAATATTCACTTCAAGGTATGAAAAAATGCCATAATTTACACTATTTTGGATTTTAGTGATTAAAGACTAATGTATGTCAGCAACTGTTGATATTAGAAAAATAAGGCAAACTGCAAAAATAATTTGAAAATTGTAATGTGATCATATTACATTAGAGTTTGTTCAGAGGAATGTAAACAATAGTCTCCTAATTGAATTTGTCATTGAACGCTTTGATGTGGCCTTCAAGTTATGAGACTGAGTGGGACGTCAACACAGAAGGCCTTCATTGTGCGACTCGGACTGATTGATGTTGTCTTTTGGCTGACTGCTGCAATCCAGTTTCATACAAATATGCAGGCTGAGGCACAAAGACGGGAAGTGGACATTTTGTGTCTGAATGTTTACCTTGAATGTTGTTTTTTCAGTGTTTTTGGAGATGCCAAAGTTGTGAATGGGGTTATTTTTTGTTTAATTACTACGAGTGATGTACATCAACACTTAAGAGACTGATAGTATCACTCCCGGCTGTATACAAAGGTCAGAAGTCAAGGACACAAGGACAGGGAATTATATCCATCCAATCACCAGATCGCCTTGAACATTGTTATTGTGGGTATGATGGCAGAAGCTCAGAAAACTATTGAAGCCGATGGAAAAATACATACACACAAAATTCTAAAATAAAGAAAAATAGGAATCAGTTATTTAACTGTATATTTTCAACCTTCAGTTTTTGCCTATTTCTACACAAACTTTTGATATGCAGTCTCTCTAGAATAGCCTTCACGTTCAGTAGGTGACTAACAGCACCCATTTCATGCTAGAATTGCATGTGAAAACATAAACAAGAAATAAACAATGACATGATTAATATGTTATTGACACCTGACATTATGATTATGCCACAAAAGACTTTATCTCAAAAGAATGAGACATAAAAAAGGGTTAGATTATACCAGGTATGTAAATTTAGTTTTGAAGTTTTAGTTGCACAAATATGAATATGAATTGATTTTGTTTTGCCTTTCAAACCATTTTATCAAGATCTGCAGAAGGCTTTTAAGAATTTTTTTTTTTCTTTTGTGTGGTTCTTCTTTGCTGGTTCATCTGTCGTCCACTGCTCATCTTTGCAGGATTCTGGTTTATACTGCTCCCATGTTTGTCTTAGGATTAATTTAGTTTAACCATCTCTATTCATGCCTTGTCATATTTGTGGACATTGAACTTTAGACCATGAATTAACTTCTATTACTATACACCTTTATTTTTATTTTTGTCTCACTTTTTGTCCCCCTTTGTTAGCATTTGAGTCCTCCATAATCGCCACACCACATTTGTGTCCAATCCATTTATTTGTTTCTGGATTGTTGAACCAGAGGAACTCATAAATCTAGATGTCACACACTAAAAAAACAAAGAATACTTTTAAAGAAATGTCTATGTATTTACCACAGGGTTTAAGTATTTTGAATGTGTTTTTTTTCTTTCAATTACTCATGAACCGAAACTATTCTGCAAGAAAGATTTGCTCTGTGTTGATAAAAAAAGAGAGCCACTCTTTTATACTGTTCTACCACTTTTAGCTCATATGACAAGAAACATACAGCATGGCCTTGTTGTGAGAAGCTTAAACTATGCATTTGTTTCCATCCAAATCTGGACAAGATTTTCTTTCCCTTAAGATCTTGTGCTGATAATGGAAAACATCCCAAAGTTATTATCTGTAATCTGTCTTGTGTTTTCTGTAAGTTTTTTTTATAAATCAAATCAGAAGAATTAATTCTTTATAAAACCTTCTGACTCTTCAATGGGGAGCATGGGACTTTAAAGTGGATTTTTGTTAAAATAATATAGGCAGTTGGATCTTGCCTGCCATGGACAGCTCTCTTGGTGTCATTATTTAGTAAATCCAGATGGGCTAAAGTAACTGGATAATTGGAAAAAATCATTGGAAATAAAGGGAAAAGGAAAGTTCAAGGTAAATCAGTATGAGATGAACCTGTTGGTGCCAATCATACAGCAGCCTTGCTTTTGTCAGGCTACCTCAGAGCAACTGTGGCTATAATGTAGCTCAATATGATCAGTGTGTGAATTTGTGAATGACTGAATGTGGTGTGAACTGCTTTGGGGTCATCTGGTCTTGATAAATGCCATGTAAAAAGGCATTTAGTTTTCAAAGTATGACTTTTTATGAGGTGACTATATCTAAACAGCTGATTTTGTTTTCCTAGTCAGCGATAAAAAGTGTAGTAGCCTTATCTTAAGCACCAAGCATTTAATCTTAAAATTTCAGAGGTTCTACAACTCTACTTTCTAAACCTTAATACAGTGATGATTTACCTGAATCTGTGAAAATCAATACAGTATTTGAACTTACTCACGATGTACTAACAATTTCTCCCAGCCTATCTTTATCAACAGGGCTTTGGAATAGCAGCAACAGAGGATGGAGTTATTTAGGTTGGGAGTTTCCTCCTAAAACAAAGTCTCACCACCGTATATCACAGATATTACAGCCGTAACAACCCGCCCTTAATGCTCATATATACAAACACACACCTGCTGGGGCGAGGCCGTCTGGGAGAGAATTACAGCAGCCTAATTTATGACACCCCTGGGAGGGCAAAGGCCAAGGGACCCAGACGGTCCTGACCTCACTTCCTCCTTCCAGGGTCTCGGAGTTACACAGAGCACGAGTTCAGTTCACTCTCTCACAGTCTTTCAAGTAAACTGCCTAATTAGTGTCTCTTTTTTTCCCCCCAACACAGTTATCACAATGATCCCTGAGGGACTGCTCCAACCTGTGAGCTAGGCCCTAATGTGGAATATATTAGGCACTTTTATAGCTGATAAGTGGGTGAGAACAAGATTTAGCTGAAATTCAAATCTCGCTCTGGGCTCGCCTCTGGCCTCCTCATTTCCTCCAGAGAGAAGACGCTATCATCCGTCACTTGGGTCCAGGCAGAGGCACAATGGAGCAAGCCTGGGTTCTGGCTACTGACACCGTCACATGGCCTGCTGATAAGACTCAACTTCCGGGACCTAAAAGAACTGAGACTTTGCTGATACACAACACTTTGGTCTTTTGCCATATTTACTGATGACCATGAATGAAAAAAAAAAGGAAAAAGGAAAGCTCAATGTCAATCAGCCGTGCTTAGTATGAGGTTTTGCCCCTATAGTTATTTTCAAGGGCATCACAATGCTTTTCTTATTCAAGAAGCTGAAAATGATCTTTCACAGCCTGCGGGATAGTCAAATCAGGAAACAAAATCAGTCAGGAATGAAAATATATATATATTTTCATGATCATGAAAATAATCTATCTTCATAATCACACAGCACCATGAATACTAGAAGTAAGGTTGTCAAGTCTACCCTATAAATGACTGGCAACCTGCCCAGGGTGAACCCCACCTCTATATGAATGACTGCTTTACATCAGCACCAGCAACCCTCACAACCTCACTAAGGATAAGCATGTATGATAATGGATGGATGGATGGATGGATGGATGGATGGATGGATGGATGGATGGATGGATGGATGGATGGATGGATGGATGGAGTTTTAAACAAGTAGTTTAAAGTAAGGTTAGATGTGGCCGTCAAGTGAGGCAAAATAAGTAACGAGGAGAAGTAATAAAGGAGGCTCATATTAACTTTGCAGCAGGTATAGAGATCGGCAACTTATCTGTTGACAGGACAGCTGCACAGTGAAAATGCCAGTGTTGAATTAACACCCAAAAGTCTCTATATGTGTCCAAGTCAGCTGGTGTTAAAGTAACACTTTTGAAAGTGTTAAAAGATTGACACCCATTTTTTTGTTAAATTAACATCGGTCTATAATACTGAAATTGGTTTAAGAAAAGTTAAACTTTCTATTTCTGTGTATTGTTTTGAATATTTTCCACTGGATTTGATTGATATTGGCACCTTGTTGGTCAATTATTTACTTTTTTAACACCACATTATGTTTCGTGATCAACACTGATGTTACTTTTAATATTTTTTAACACCAGCACCTTTGTGAATGATAATGTTACACTCTGTATTGTTGAATTTAACACCAGCTGACTTGGACACATATAGACACTATTGGGTGTTAATTCAACACTGGCAATTTTCCTGTGTACTAGTGGTTCACCCAACAAATCTAGCCTTTATAAAAAGGAATGGTGAGATGAATCGTGTCAGAATTCCTGCTTGCTAAAGTCAGGGACGTAACAAACATGCGGAAGAAGGTAATCTAGTCAGGTGAGACTAGAAAATAACTAAATAAATCCAACTTTTTGGCTTACAGCAAAAATGTTGCATGAGAAGAAATTTGGTTAAGTTGAACATCACCATAAACTCATCAACCCCACGGTTAGACATTGTGATCGACCCTACACAGCCACAGAGCTACAAGGTAAAGCTGTGGTCCTGGGTGGTCAGAGCCCTACAAATGTAAGATGCTTCCCCCTTCAAACACCACAATCAAATGTCTGAATTGCCTTCTCATTTTACAGATTTTATAGAGTCCCACCAATCACCAAATTTTCACGTGTATAAATCACACACATTTTAAAGTTGTGGAGCACAAACCACCCGAGGACTGGCATTTTTCATCAGTGGTTTAGATTACAGCTCATTTAGGTTTGAGAATGGCCAAGTCAAAGCAATCAAGATTTAATTAGCAATATTTTTAAGAATGGGAAAATTACAACAGAAGCTATCCGCCTCTGAGGACAGAGGTCGAACTGTTTTCAAAAGAGTTTCAGCAGGACTCAGGCAAATGCAAGAAATACTGGAGTGGGGCGGTGGGGGGGTGTTGGGGGTTCTTACGCTTCACAATAAAGTTTGTGATTCTAAAATTCTGAAACTTTTTTAAAAAGTGATTTTACATGTTTTTGCAAAGCACTGTATGAAGTCTGTCGCTGCAAACCATAAGCAGAGGCCTCATTGCAATCACTTTCAACTCATCTTCTCACTTGCCTTCTCAGCTCAGGGGTTTTCTGTCTTGAATGACTCTAAATCTCCCAGAGGATTGGTTTCTGGCCCTGTACTGGTATGACTATCCACCTGCCACTCTAAGGCAAAGAGCTTTTAGGTCTCCAGAGATAAGGGGAGGCAAGAATAGACACGTTCATCAATACCTGGCAACGCAACTTCTTAGAAGATGAAAATCATAACAGAAAACGCATATCACACCGACCGTTTTTTTTTTTTTTTTTTAAAAAGGTCGTTTTAATTTCTCGTGGAGGTTGTTATTCTCACACCTTTGTGTGCTGGGTGACCTTTGCTGCGGGTCTGACCTCGCCCGTCTTATCGCGCTGATTCTGGGATGAAGATGATGCATTGGGGGAGACGCACTCAGCACCAAGAAGCTCCTTGACACTCTGAGAGTCTGGGTTTTGTTACAGGCAGGAAACAGACTCTTCCGCTCCGTAAACACGCGCCTGTGCTTGGCCACTTTTGGGCTGCCGGTGGCACGCGAAGACGATGATGATGGTGATGATGATGATGATGATGATGATGATGATGATGGTCAGTGGAGAGGCCGCGCGCATAGGCGTTTAAGGCTGAAAGCTGTGAGCTATTAGCGTAAGAATGAGTGACTTTTCAGCCTCCAAGGTATGTTTACGCCCTTATTCCAGACACCGCGTAAAAGCTCGCGAAGAGCTTATATTTTGAATAAATCTCCATAATATCGGTTATTTGTCTTGTATGTTTACAATTCCGTTCATTTCACACGAACATAAACGTCGGATCTACAAGAGATGCTGCGTTACCGGGTCACAATTTAAAAAACGCGCAACCTACAGGAGCGCATTTCAATGGAGAACATTTCAATGGCCTCAGCTTATAAATAGCCCGTTTCGAACTCTCGAAGAGAAGAGAAGAGAAGAGAAGAGAAGAGAAGAGAAGAGAAGACGGTGCTCTAATCTAAACAACGCCCTGCTGATGGGGAGCGGATGAGATTATGTGGACATTCCCGTCTTTTCTTTCCACACAGTTTAAGGCCCTCAGACCCTGGCGCCTGCACTTGGCCACAGATAGAGTGGTGTCTCGTTTCACCACACAAGGTCTTTCTCAGAAAAACAGGAATACTATCACCTTTATTATTATTATTATTATTATTATTATTATTATTATTATTATTATTAATTGTAGCAGATATTTCTATTTCTAAACGTATTGCGAGTGTATGGCATAATGTGAAAATAACAAAACTAATACTAACAGCGAAACAAACAAAGGCAACAAATATTTTAGTGTTAGGTTTATTGCAGGCCGCAACTGCAGACATGGACTCCGCATGATCATGATATGTGATTTAATAAAACGCATAAAAAAACACGCGGGAAAGGATAACAGGATAACGGAACCACAGGAGGGGAAAGGGCAATTTAATGGAGTTTAACGGAGGAGCAGAGGCGGAAGAGACAAAAGAGAACCAGCAGAGCTAATCAGGAGGGAATAGCGCACAGCTGAGGGAGAAATCAGGCAGAGGGAAATGAGGTGATGAGTAATAGCTGTGCAGGAAAGTAGAAGCTGACGGAAGATTGGCTTGGAATACAGAAAATTCAATAATCTAAGGAAACTGTCAGTCCAAAACCCATTTGATGACAAAAATAAAAAATAAAAAATTAACAACACAAGGGGAAAATGGCAAGATGTAAATAGGCTAAATGAAGCGCAAGATAATGATCAAAATAGATGAACTTCGCGTCCTCTGAGCTCAAAACTCAAAACATCACTCAAAATTGGTGAGGCTGAAGGAGGATTTTTATCTCTGTGCTGCCCTGGACAAATAGCCAGGGCAGCACAGAGTCAGTCCCAGAGCCACACAGAGGCATGCAGACATAAACACACACTATAGGCCAACTCAGACACTATTATCTTATTTATTTATTTATTTATTTATTTATTTATTAGAGTAGCAGGTCGAGAAAAAAATAAAAATAAGAAATAATTGCAAATATATGGTGTTGAATATTCATCGGGAAGGTCTCACTGAGCAGCAATTATTTAAACGTTTTACTTTGAAACTATTACGAAATAGGACGAAGAATGAAGCACATGCTGAGCATCTGACCCACTAATCTTTTTCCCTTAGAACGTTCTTTCTCTCTCTTTATTTTACATCAGCTTTGATCAGATATTTCAATGCGTAAAAATACTACACAAACAACAGAAGCGTGACCCATGGCTCTTCAATCTGTTTTGAAGATCTCACCAAAACAATTACAATTCAAGCAATGTGTCATGGAGATAGCAAGTTCCACGATTATCATTTAAAATTCAAAGATCTCACATAAATTCAGACGAGCTGAATCGGAAAAAAGAAGCAATAGGATCGTTCTGCGGCAAGTAAAACCACAGTTGAATAAATTTTCCTCTGCCTAAATATGTATTTTTTCCCCGACTGAAATAATTAATGTCTATTTTTCTCAGCTCATTAAAAAACGCATATCAGATAAGTTGTTTATTTTTTGTTCTATTTTTACTTTACATATAAATTGTATTGCGTATTTTATCTTTTTGTGCGCAAATAAAAGAAAGACATCATGTGGCCAAAATTTTACAGAAACTAAACCAGCAGTGTGCGGAGTCTCATAATTGAATTAGGATCCTAAACCTCATGGTTTTGCATCTGGTTTACCGCAGATAGATTATCTCAGTCCTGATTTTCTGCAGCAGGAAATGAAGGTATATTGCTTATCTTAAAACCACCAAGGTGACGACGAGAAGAGCTGCGGTGACTGTTGGGTCAAACAGCAAAAACATTTTTGATCAAAATGCATTACAGCCCAAACAGCTATGAAAAGGGGTTGTTAAGTTTATATAAAAAAAACATTTTTCTTTGTGAGAGTAGGGAATTATTTGCCAAATTAAAACAAGTAATTAGATAAATGCTCACCGGTGTGAGAAAACAAGATGCGTAAAACGTTCTTACCTTTCACACCTATAGCAGCCCGAGAAGAGTCGTTGATGTCAATAAAATGTCATAAATTAGGAATCATCCGCTGACGCAGGGGAACATGTACAGAAGATCCTCGAGTCCCTCCCCCCCCGCTGCGGAACGTCACTGAAAGAGAGCGGACAGCATCTTGGCTGACCCAGCTCTTTCTCCAGATAAGTGAATGTTAGCCAGCCAAACAGGACCGACCTCTCTCTTTTTCCGTGTGAGCCCTCCAGCCACAGGCGCGCAGCCCGTGGAGAGGCATGTCACAGCTGAGAGACAGCCAACCCTGCCCTGATCTGCGTGGAAAGGCAGCAAAGCGCGACCATTTCCCAGCTTTACGCACGGGCTATTAACCTTCTTTATCCGCGAGCCTGATAGAAATCGGATCACTTTCTGGGATTTGCGGCGCTTTTGTTGTTTTTTTAAAAATCACCTATATGATAATCATGATTCCCAGTCCAGCTGTAGCCGCGTCCACCACGCCCTTTTCCGTGAAGGACATTCTAAAGCTGGAGCTGCAGCAACAGTCTCAGCAGCAACAGCAGCAGCAGCAGCAGCAGCAGCAGCTGCAGTTTCAGCTGATCTCCTGCTACGGCCTCTCCGGCGCGCTGGCACAGCCGGGATCCTTCCCAAGCAAGCCGTTCGGCTCTCCTTCGCCGCCCTCCTGTATGCTGGCGGGCAGGGACGGCCCCATCAGCCCCATCAGCCCCATCAGCCCCATCAGCTCCTGCCTGTCGGAGAGCGAGGAGAGGATGTCGTACCTCGGCGCGCTGAGCGTTCAGGACCGACTGACGGAGTCTGGATTGGCCGCCGATGTGTTCCGAGACGCGGCACAAATTCATTCCGTAGACCGGCACCTGCAGAGCGAACAGGAGGAGCACGACGGCAGTGAGTGGAGAACTGAACGGATATCATATTTACATGAGCTATTTGACAATGCGAGCTGTGTAACAGTGACAGAAGATAAGTAAAAGGGGCATAAGATGACATTTGCAAACTTGCAAAGCGCACAAGGTATATTATGCGCACCAAATACTCGGAGGAGTGTGAGCGTCTTCTCCGATTTGGTTGTAAAAATATAGTCAGTAACTTTTACATTTGCATCGTTTAAGTAAGAATAGTTTAGTTTAAAGTTCTGTACATTAAAGCAAAGAAAGGTCGGGATTTTTGATGGAATTTGCGCATAATGACAAATATTGATTGTCTGATAACTTTGATAATCATTTGCGTCTTGTCTAGTTCTAACCGTGTATGGAGCTCCGGCACAAAAAAAACACGCGCATTTACCTGACTGAACATGAACATGTTTTGAGTTTGCAAGGGTCTTGAATTTTATGTTTGACTTTTTCCACAAGTGAATTTAACGTTTAATGTTTACTTTTAGTTTTCTATTTTAATACCTTTTTTTCATTTTTGGAAACACAAACAATAAATAAATAAATAAATGTAGTTAAATATCAGTAAACACTAATTTTAGAAATTCAAGTAACGAGGCTAGATGATTACGTGGTTAATTCAGTTCAGTTATTTAGCGTAAATTGTAGGACAAATTGATCAATTCATATTTTAAAAAAATACAGGAAGATCTTTCCAATATAATACAATCACTTACACAGGTCCAATTCAGTTTAATTCACTTTGTTTACTTTACAAAAGTTTATTTATTTATTTTTTTAAACAGAAAGCTGCGGTGCTCTGATAGGCGAGTGTGGAGAGGACCCAACGTCGGAGAAGCCCGTCACCAAGCAGCAGAGGACCAGGCGGAAGCCCCGCGTCCTCTTCTCCCAGGCCCAGGTGTTCGAGCTGGAGCGGCGCTTCAAGCAGCAGCGCTACCTGTCCGCCCCGGAGAGGGAACACCTGGCCAGCTCCCTGAAGCTGACCTCCACCCAGGTCAAGATCTGGTTCCAGAACAGGAGGTACAAATGCAAGAGGCAGCGACAAGACAAAACGCTGGAGATCGCGGGGAACCACCACCACCATCATCACCATCCACCACCGCCGCGGAGGGTGGCGGTCCCGGTCCTGGTCCGGGACGGGAGGCCTTGTCTGGCCGGAGCGCAGAACTACAACAGTCCGTACACAGTGGCGGCAGCTCCGACTCATTACAGCTACAACTACCCGGCCTACAGCTACAACAACTCTGTGTACAACAACACGTACTCTTGTGCTTATTCTAGTTTTCCGGCTCTTCCACCGAGCAGCGGCGCTCCGAATGCCTTCATGAACATGAATTTGGGGAACCTGGGCGCGCAGACGCAGAGCCAGGCGCCTCAAGGACCCGTGATCCAACCCTGCCAGGGAGCCATGCAAGGCATCCGGGCCTGGTAGCCGGAACAGGCTTCAGTGGATTAATGAATGGACTCAGGATCACGATTATGCAAACTTTATGTTGGCTTTAAGTAGGTGTAGCATATGAAGTAACCATAAACCACAGACTGGGATGAAAAATGACAATATTCAAGATTCATTTCTTTAGATCTCGTTGGACTATTCCCAGTGTTAGAGCATGGATGAAAAGTGATCCGACAATAACAGAAACTGGTGTGTGCATTTCTGAATTAGAATGAGCTTTTAAGCAATTTAATCTGGTGCGAGTCAATTAAATGTTGGATGAAGAGGAAGAGGCCTGCTTCAATGGAGCCATAACGAAACCACAAGTCATTGCAAGCGCTTAGTGCGTAGCTACTCATAAAGAAGTATTATGTTGGGATTTTTTACTACTGTGTTTAATACTGTTTTTGTTTTTTTTTTCTTTTTATGAATGATACTGAAAGTCTATAAATGCAATAAAACTGGCGATTAACAGGATCGAGTCTGCGATCAAGTGACTAAGCATCAACGATCTAAGGTGACGGAGTGAAGAAACCAAGCAGACAAAAAGCACAACTTGTTTTCGTTTATGTCTCTTTCTGTGCCTAATGGAACGCTATTTATTCAGATCCCCCCCTCTAAAATGTTATCCGGTGAGTTTTATTCCAACATTTTTCAAAGTTTCGATTTCTCAAGCAAAAAAAAAAAAAAAGCATTTTTTTCCCCCTGTGAGAAAGTCTGAGACAAGAACCAGAAACACAGAAAATTTAAAAGGGAGCTTACGTCCGGTCAGGATTCAGAGATGGACATTAACCAGACAGCCGATATCGTCGGAACACACACAGTTTGTAAACCATCAGAGCTCAAAATAAAAAAATAAAAAAATATACTGCTACTACAACAACTACTACTGATAATAATAATAATAATAATTTTATCAATTTTTCAGCAAATTTAAGTCTGATGCATCGCACACCTTAAGCACAAACACACACATCTATAAACACTCCCTCTCTGCATGGAGATGGACTTCGGCAAATACCTTTACCTACAAGGCATGGCGGAACGCTCAGACGCTATTAATGGAGATGAATGGCAAAGTAAACAGAGTGTTTGTCTCCTCTGATAGCCTGCCTGGTCACTTCCTCTGGCTACTGCTCTGCGGGTTTAGGACATACCTGGTGTCAGCTCTAAGTGCTGCAGAGTCCCTAGTGTAAATAGAGCTGGCGACAGGACGGCGATGCCTGAGGACGCAGCGAGCTTGAGCCACCAGCGCCCTGAAAAGGCAGGCGCCCGCGATCGCTATCGCGCGCGCGCTTCCAAAGATAGCTGCTCATCTCCGAGCTGTAAGCTCGCGAAGTTTCCCAAAACAGAAAGGTCTCCAATGGCAACCACTCAAGGACCTTAAAGGGGGAGCGTGGGAGGGGGGGGGGGGGAGGTGGAAACAGAACCACAGTCCAGGAGAGGAAAACAATCGCGTCCATACGGAAGATGAATGATGGGAGTTCTGGCTGTACAGACAGGTTCGCTTCCCACATTATACACTGTAAAAGTAAATATTGTCGTGACTTAAATGCTGGAGAGTAAAAAGGGAGCAGAATTTGATGTGACACATTTCTTTTACAAAAGCTAACATTCAACTGGAAGAGAAAAAATGCGGACAGTTAGCTTGTCAAATTTGGACAAGCTGACTGAAACTATTGGCTACAGCAATTCAAAATTAAAATGTTGGGGTAGTTTACATTGATGACCCAAAATCAGATAAATGCTTAGTTTAAAAATAATGTCCTTGATATTGTCATGGAAAGTTCAGCAAATATCTCTGTTTTGCCATTTGTTGTTTGTTAAAATAAAAGTCATGGTGGTCCTGTTTGCTTCTACTGAATGTAATCCGTTCTCAATATGTACTGCCTAAACAAAACACAGTTTGGCTTCCGTTCTATTTTCAAGTTAAACATTATAGCTTAATAGTATTGCTTCTCGCATTATTTTTCAACGATTTTGACCTAATAGCTTGAGCAAAGTATCCAATCAGTTGGTGGTAGTAGCACATAGAGATAATTGAAAACAACGTAGCAGATAGTTTAGTAGTTGTTTTTTTTTTAAATGGTGTGGCAGATAAATCAAACATGGCTTTTTAGAACCAAAGTGTAGACCACAGGCATGTTATTAATCAGAATACAAAAAGCAGATGAGGAATGTTGTGCTGGGTATGTTTACAATTTGTTATCATTTTAAAGTCTGGAGTGAACCAGATGAAAAATTAACACAGTTTGATTGATGATCGTTTTGATTCAGTCATTGGATATTTTAAGATACGGTGCCCAGTGTTAGATAAAATAATATCAAGAGTGTGATGGATATATCACATTATGAGCTGCCACAATAAAGCTGAGAAAGCTTCTGTTGTTGCAAGAAGATTTAGCTTAGCAACAGATGACACTAAAGATAACCTTAAACTGATGTAATCCTTAGGCAGCTGCCAATAAGTTCCACACCTTGAGTCTTACAAAGTTATACAAGCCAACTAACCAGAATAGATTTTAAAAGTCTGTCTCCAAATTTGAGGAGTCCCATTATAAGACTAAAGCCAAGCGTACTCCTTAATTCAGAAACTGTTGATGCCAAAGAATGGCACATCTTAACTATGATTGTCATTGTCCATATGATGCAGTGTTGAAATAGATTTAAGGACTTTATTTCTGGTTCAGTGATATTATATGCCTGAATTTTCTGGTGTATTGTGTTGTGAGCTTATGGGTCTTTAATTATTTATTAATTTCATGTATTTGCTTTTCTAAGTTAATTTGCTAAATATGTGTTATTTTGTTAATAAACAGTGGATTTGATTGATAAAATATAGATAGATGAGTAAGTGAGAGTAAGTGCATTACGGCTGAGAAATGTACATAATTTACACTAACATTGATAGGAATGTACCCAAATGAAATGTATGCAAATTTCTACTCTGACTTTATTGGTGAAATATGAACAGTTTGTTTAATCGGTGCAACTGCTCACAGGTTGCACCAGGCATTTCGAAATAACATTATCTTTTTGCAACTAAACAGAGGGCTAACTTCCTCAAAGACAAAATCAAAAATAATTATGAGAGTTCAGTGGGATTGAATTGGCAGCCAAAGTGGACTTAGAGTGAGCATTCTAGGTGGAGAACATGTTAGTTGCAGCTGCATTGAAACCTCCTAAAGGATCACTGCAGACAAAACAGTTTTGCATGGTAAGTAAAGTTGGCTAACTGGTTAACCAGCTTTGCTTAATTAACTTGCAAGGATTGAAATTACAACAGTGCCCAAAAAAAATCCATATTTTCCCTCAGATGTGTTGTGACACTCTGAGCGGATCTGGTTCTGTGGAAAGCAGAGAGAGTCAGAGGAAGAACACAAAGACCCATGGAGCAGACAAATCTCTGCATCTGTCATCACATCTCCTTAACTTGGAGCGAGGCTTGCTGATTGTGTAATAGCCTATCTGTCCATTTGGGTGGGGCTGTTATCACTTACTTTTTAATTGCACTTAGCTTGGAAGCCAAGAATCTTTCCCACATGGCGGCGCTACAATCGCTCATTTGAGCTTTTTGGATGACTCGTTTTTTATTGACAAACAAAAATAAATAGTTTCAAAAATCAGGTTTATGTTATTTAAAGAGGTACATTAATGAATGGGGCGCCTATTTACAAACGCTTAATTCATTTTATGCGCTACCTTTATTGAGAAATTTTATTTATATTTAAAACACAAATATATACTCTGTTTCGCAAGAATATGTGTGTTTTGTCCTTGTTGAAGGTCCGATTCAGTTTATTTAATTTACATATTTTTTCATTACATCATTTTGAGATTTTCGGGTAGTTGAAATGGACATTTCTGCTCATTAAATTTTGTGATCAAAAATGTTGTGAAGAGTCTTTTGATACACTTACTTTTAAACTGAATCAGTAAGATACAGCTAAACAGAATAGAAGTCGCTTTTGCAAATTCTCAAATGTAGAATCACTTGTTCCTCTGTGCGAGCTGCACCAACGGGGCGGCGCTAATGACGGCGCAGGAGGAGAAAACCTATCGCGTCGTCACTAAAGCTCTTATCGAGAACAGCTAAACTCGTGGCAGTTTCTTGCACAGGCTTCTCATTAAGGGACTGGACTCGTTTGACTGCAAATAAATGAAAGCAACAGGGAGACAGCTGATCGGGAGGCTTACTTTGGAGCTGCTCATGACTTGATGCCTCCATGAGCTGAAGTGCAGAGTTTGGACACAAGTTACTTGAGGTCTTCCAGTGACATCATGGCATCGAAGTTTTCAACCTTCTTAATCAAAGACATTCTCACCGGCCTGGAGGCTCCCTGCGGGAATCCCGCCAGCACAGCTGCTGAGGAGCTTTGCGCACTTGCGCGTAATTTACGCGCAGGCTTTGATAGCGCCATTCAGAAAAGACTTTCTCCTGGTAACCGCGTGTCTGAAAGCCACCGATCCGGCACCCGCAAGAAAGAAGGAGGGGCTGCGACTCAGTTCAGAGAAGGTAAGGTTTTTATGTATAATTTATTTCAATTTGACTATTTTATATTTTTAAACTGTGGCGTTGTACCTAATTCATGTCTGAAAAATGACTAAAATAAAAAAAATTCAAAAAGAGGGGGGAATGGAAAATACACTTTGTATTTATCTTATTAGAGGGGCAGGTTTGTGCAGTTGTTTCTTATCTTAAAAATAATTATAAAGGAGATTATCTTAAATTTCAAATGTCACCGGAGAATATTTTAAAACAAAAACATTCTAACAAGTCATTTTAAGCTTAATATAATTGATTTTTTGTTATCATTATCATTTTTAGAGTAGGTTGTGTTGCTTTTAAATGTCTTAACATGATGGAAAACCGTTCGGAAGCCGTCTGGTTGTGATGGTGTAAATGACATTTAAGATTAATTTTCTTAATTGATTTTCAGTTCCACATAGTGCCATACATTGGCTTTATTCGACTTTAAAAAAACGTTAATAATTGACTGTTATTGCTGTCAGGCACCGCAGAGCGTGCAGGCATGCAGTATGTGGAGCAGAGTAACCGGCAAAGGAACCAGGCGGAAGCAGGAATGAAGGGGTTTCACCACCACCACCTCCACGGCGGGGAGACATCCAGCTGTTCCCCGGAGGAGCGCCGCCGCGCCGCCGCGAAGAGGCGCTCCAGAGCGGCTTTCTCCCACGAGCAGGTCCACGAGCTGGAGCGCCGCTTCAGCGCCCAGCGGTACCTCTCTGGTCCCGAGCGGGCAGACCTGGCGTGCGCCTTGAAACTCACCGAGACGCAGGTGAAAATCTGGTTCCAGAACCGGAGATACAAGACGAAACGGCGCCAGCTGGCCGGTGATCCGGCGACGCTCGGCTCACCAAAGACCGTGGCGGTTAAAGTGCTGGTGAGAAATGAGCAACAGCGGTGGATTCCGGGCAGTGGAGCCCACGTTCCCACGACTCTGCCACTGTACCACGGCTATCAGTACCAGCAGCCCTACATACACCAATGCTACCAGCCCTACAGCACTGACAGGTTATATGGAGGAACGTTCTAATGTGTGTGTGTGTGTGTCTTGCAAAGTTCACTTTTAGAAAATGTTTTTTACGTCCTTCTGGAAAAGATACATTTTAAATTGAACTTAATAAAAAGAAAAAAAAAACATAGAAGTGAAGATTTGAAAGACATTATGGAAATAAACATAATGCAGAAAAATATTTTAGATTCTTTAGGATCTCCAAGATTTAATTTTTTAAATCATTTGAGTTGCGCACATACGGAAAATAACGGGAATAATGATGTTTTTTTTTGTTTGTCTTTTTTTTCCTGTAGAAGTAACTCTCCTAAATTTGGGAGAGCAGAAAAACTTCACCCCCTTTCATTTCATCAAACCCTTGATGAATTGATTCGAAAGACAGTCCAAAAATCCTTTGTTCCACCATAAAGAAATGCTCTGCTTCAGCGCTATCTTATACTGTACATTTGAATATTTAATTTGTCCTATTTCCTTAAATAGAAAACCAAACAAAACGCTTGTGATACACTAGGGATTGTACAAAAATACTTTATGAAGAGTTTACTGAGTTTTAGTGCGTCTCTGGTGCCTCTAGCGGTCATTGGACGAGAAGCGGATTACAGTCTGGACAAATCACCAGTCCATAGCTGAATACAAAAACAAACCTCCATGCTCTAACCAGCTCTGCTCCGAGAGCAAATTGTGACGTATAGCAGCCTTAACCGTGAGAGGAAGCAAGAGTACCCGGAGAGAACCCACTCAAGGGAAGATTGTACAAACTCCATGCAGAAAGATTCAATTCAAACCTAGAACTTGTTTGATGCAGTTTAGCAGTGCTAAGAACTGCCAGCATATTGCCTACCTCAAAATATATGATATATGAGAAAAAGCAAAATAGTCATGTTGTCTTAACATGTAACAGTTTCTGAAGTTTATTCTCAGCTTATAGTTTGCATTTCCACATGGCGATTTTATTATCTCACTCCAGCAGCTTCTTCGTTCCTCCATAATCCAACTGAGTACAATTTCTAAACCTATTTGGGAGTAAACTTCCTGTCTTTATGAATGACATCTAGTGCACATCTTTCACAAATTTAGTTGTTGATTTTTCCTCATGGGGCATATTTAATGATCATTAAAACTTCATGAAACACCAACATTGACATATGTTGGTATTGAAGGGGTTTTGTGCCTTATAAAATATTCAATCAGTAAGAACTGAATCCTTTTTGTTGTTGTTGTTGTTTGTGTGATTTGTTTTTGCATCTAAAATGTTGATTTTGGGATTTTAACACCTCATTTATATCTCTTTGAGCTTAATGTTCATAACTCTTCTGTATAAAGCTGTGTTTTGTGCAACAACAAAGGAGTGCGTTGTTTAGTTCTTTTCCCAGTTGTGGATGAATGAGTCAGAGAGGGCAAATGAACCATGAAGATGTTGTACCATCCAACCTCACCCCCCCATACAGGGAAACACACATTAATCACTGTTTTACTGACAGGAAAACACCCTCATGTTAAAGGAATTGGCGCAATCAAACGAAAAAAAAAAACCCAAAACATAATTCCTACTCAAGTGGAAGAGCATATTCATAACTAAACCTTGTGCCAAGACTGTTGACATGCTGTGACATTAAAATGCTTTGATGTAAAACAGAACCTAGCGCTCCTTTTATCCTAACTTATAAAATCTATATTAAAACAAAAAGTGATTATATATATCCATAGAAAATAAAAGAAAACAAACACTCAATAATGTATCAGTGTGAAATTGAATATTACGGATAGTTTTTGTGATGTTTTGCAAGAGAAAAACAGTAAAACGTGGAGTATATTTGCACATTAGATCATTTTTAATGTAATGTCTTTAGATAAGCACAAATTTGTCCAAACTGTAGCGATGCAAAATTCAACAAAAGTAATAGATTTTCACAAAAACTGTTTTGTGAAATATTTCAAAGTGATGCAGTAAAGCAAACATGTTTAAAATAAGCAATAACAAATTTGTTCACGAGGGCTCATGCCACTATGTATGTTTCATTAAAAAAAGTACATAGATTGTTCCTTTTATTCTTTCATGCATATTTGAGAAATAATTTACTGTGCTGTGGCATCCATTAGGGTGTGAGCTCCCTTTCCCCACATCTCCCTCACTCAGCTCCCCCAGACTAGCGTTAGCATCAATTAGCAAACACCTGGTGGAACTGTGCTGAGCTTCTAATGCAAACTACTCTGTCCAACACTTCTAAGAACTGTTGCAAATTTCTTTCATAGCAATTTTAAAACAAGTTAAGGTAACATAGTCACTTGATTGTAATACAAAATGGCACTATGTGCCTGGAACATATTTAATACTGCCCCTTTACACACCTGGTTGCAACAACAGGAGGGGGAGGGATCCATCAAACTGCTGGAAGCAGGAGACTTCGCTCTTGATAATCAATATCTTTATATTCTAATAACTGGAACATTTTTGTTCTATGTTTTAGTTTTAACATTTAGCCTCCTACACTCCTTGGTATAGATGAGGCTGTTTGTTCAATAGTGTTCTCTAAGAAACATCTGGGACTTTCATAAAACAAATGTTACACTGAGATTAAATGTCATGCATGTGGCTTTCTGATGGCAGTTACACTGGATTTTACTACAGGGTATTAGAATGAAGAGAGGCTTAATAAAAATGCATCACAAACTTATTGGGGTTTTTGGCTTGAAAAGATAGTGAAATATTGTGTAACTTCTCTCAACTTTACAACTATACACTAATTTACGCTAGTCATAAAATTGCGATGGAATGCACTAGATTTCCCCCAAAAAGGTTTGAGGGGTAGAAAATTAGCAAACCTTTTAAAGCACTGTTCAGTTTTTGCAACCGTGGATATAAATAAGTGTTTCTAAGTGTTTTAGTTATTACAGTAATGCAAAAGAGAAATGGATCGTGTGTGAGTGCAGTTTGTCAACCTGTCACTGAAGAATGAACTCCAACATGATATTTTGCAACACTTTGCATGCAGACAGAGTTTGTTTTTAGAGTGACATTAGTCTGCTTTCAAAGGCAGCAGGGCATGGAAGGTCATGGACTTTAATTTGTTTCACATTTTACGTCTTCGGCTTTGCTTGCCATTTTAATTCTACTCATTCTTTTAAGCAAGCATACTTGTTCTGGTTTAATATTGAATAAACTAAACCTATGAGCTCAGTCTACACCATTTGTGCAGCTATGACACAGGCAAAAATGCATCTGGATGTTGGAAGAGTTAGATAAGACTAGGCAGATTCAAATTTTCCTCCCATCTGACTCTGTGCTGTCTATGTTTATTTTAACTTTGGCTGGAGCAATAACATCTAGATTGTTAGGCTCAAGAAAATATGACTAAGCACATAAAACATGTATTATACTATGAACACAAACAATCCCAAAGCTCTTGCCACATTCTAACCTCTTTTTATTTCTTTAGTTATAAAGGAAGAAGACCCAACCCAAAATAAACAATTTCCTGATTATGCAATATTGTTTTATTGGTAGTTTTTGGTTATAGAATGTTGCTCGGTGACACAAACATGTGTTTTTGGAGACAAAATACAGCCAGTAAATACGTTTGTTATCATGCTTATTTCTCAATGCATGAAATATGCTTGTCCTCTGTACCGATGCCATTATTCAAATGCACTTTCAGCTTACAAACAACATTGGTTAATATCAGATTGCACAGACATTGTGAATATATTTGCATGCTGAAAGTCTGAACAACACTTTAATACCTTTAATAATTACTTCCTTTCTTTGCTGGAAAGTAAGTCATAATGAGGGAAGAGGGATAAATAAGGACAGAGGGAAATTGATTCTTTGTTACCAAGCTAGAAAAATGGAAAAATAAAAGAGCAAACGTTAACTTAATAACTGTTAATGAATCATTTTTGGTGTTAGTTCGTATGTCACAGAGTCGAATTGCTGAGCTGTAAGTCTAATCTGAGTTCAGGCATCTCTGATGAATCACCGGGTTAATCCCCATAATTATGTCTATTGAGCTTCACTTAATCTAATCTGCTGCTTATAAAAGAGAGAAGCTGTATAATGTCAATTCCAGTTTGGCTGGTTAAATTTCACCACTTCCATCAAAGGTCACCCCCATGTAAACACCAACTGCCTCTCCACAGGAATGTGCTTCACAAGGAATAAAAAAAATATATATATACTTTTGTTCATAAACGTATATATATACATATTGCTCTTGCTCATGTGTCTTTTCTGTTTCGTGGTTAATTATATATATATATATATATATATATATATTTTTTTTTTTTTTTTTTTTTTTTGACATAGTACCAGCAAGAATTTTTAAACTACTTTCACCCCTGTATATATGTTATCTTACATATATTTTTTATATATAAGATAACATATATCTTATATATATGTACATAAATAAGTAAACAAAAGAATAAATATATATCCGACATATATTTAAAAATATATATATAAGATAACATATATACAGGGGTGAAAGTAGTTTAAAAATTCTTGCTGGTAAAATTCTTGCTGGTAATTCTTGCTGGTAATTCTTGCTGATATATATATATATATATATATATAGTAGCTCTTGAATTACTACAAAAGCTGTATTTCCTCCCTCAGCCCACTGGCTGTAATGTCGACACCTTGAGATGCCTAAATCCTGAACATCATGGCATGGAGTGATCCCAGTTTTCCATGTCTGGTTTATAACCATTCATTTTAGCTTTTAAACTGGTTCTATTGATCTTATGTCCAGACAGAGGGATAATCAGTAGCCCAGCATCATGACCTGTTTGTGCTGAAGATCCTGCAGCTTCCACTTCTCTTCCTAACATGGCGCCTCCTCATCCTGACTCTCATACTGACAGGAGGAACCACAGAGCTCTAAAAGCACATCTTCTGAATCACCTCAAACCAGATGTTGGACTGGATTTTATTTCACTGTCATTTGTGAATGTTAGAGCCTCATTTTCAATAGTGGAGCTATAAAGATTGAAAAAGGTCATTATTTTGGAGAAAGTCTCATTAACATTAATATTTCCACTAAATAAGAGGCAAAAAAATTGTTTGATAAAGGAAAAGCCTCTCAGACTCTGAGCCCGACAGCACCAAACTATTTTTATATTAGACAATTAATTTAATTTCACATAATTATCGCAGTAGAAGCCATTTGTTTGTTAAATATTTAATGAAACATATTTACTGTGTTTGATGGAATGACTTATACTCACAAAGAACGAGGTAATTAGTAAAAGTTTGTCGTTTATTGAACGTTCAGAAACTACAGCGGCTGTAAAGAGCCAAGACAAAGGTAAACAAAGGTAAACCAACTCGAACAGGTGATCAAATATAAACCAGTTATTCTCCGTCTCTCTCTGTCATTTAAACACATCCGTTGGCAACCGCCTGAGCTCCACAAGCCGACCAGAGATTATGTGAAAAACATTCAGTCCATTACGATTGATATTTATTTTGCGATCATTAATAAGCCTCTCATGAACACAGCAGTGGTTGATTAGTTAATTTTAAACTCCTGCTCTGCTGGTTTGGTAATGGAACCGAAACCCACAGAATTGCGCAACACCTTGTTGAAACAATAATTACAGAGATTATTATTGTTGTTGGGTCATTAATTTGAACATGTTATATTGATTATTTAGTTGTTGTTTAATAAAGTTACGAACGTTTTGATAAGCCAATCAGAGGAAGATCTGCTGGTCTCAGCTTCCTGACGGCGTTCAGTTTGTCACCTATGCTGAGATCCTTAAAACCTTCTGCGATCAACATGTTGCACCGCTGCTCTAGTAAAGCACAAAAAGTTCGAAACAACATGAAATGGGAAAAAAGTTATTTATTAACCGATTAAGTCATGTTTTAAATTGTTCTTGAAAAACTAATCAGTCACGGCCGATTAACGGGTGAACAAACGGCTACACAGTGAACCCATTGATTTTTTTTTTACAGCAGACAGCCAATCCCATCCTTAGCAGGTACTGCAAACCCCCGTTAAATTTTTTAGGGGTACGCAGTACCCTGCCGTACCCCCCTTACTTTCACCCCTGTATATATATAAGTTTTATATTAATAATCCCTTTATAAAATTGCAAAAAGACAAAGAAATCTAAAAAATCAATCTGGAAAATCCTTTAACCTTGGCTTCTGAACATGAAGGTTTCAGATTGATTCATAAAGTAAGCTGCATTACTGTATTCAATCATTTGCTGCTTTACAGGTATGTGTTTCAAAAGACCAATCTAATATCCATCTTAAATTTTCCAGGTAAAAGAAAAAGATTGTCATCCAAGATTTTACAGTGAATTGCTTCAACCTAGCCAAACTCATCCTGCACAACCACAAAACATAATTATTCCACATTCATGCTTGACTCCTGTAGACAGAGTCAGTCTACTTGTGGAAGGAGGCTTTTTGGGGCTACAAGTCAAAAGCAGTGCGTGGAAGAGAACTAAAACTATGCATCACCATGAACACTGAAAAGTGTGACATAACAGTGGATACGCTGCTCCGTTGACAACCCTTGGGTCTAACCTATGAAATGGAAGGAATTGATTTTCATTTGCAGGTTGAGTAACCGGGCTATCTATAGTATCAACTGATATTGATACTATAGATTGTTTGCCATATGGGCACCAAGCTAATCTGTGGCAGTCAGAATCCATAGGAGGGCAAATACCTTTCTCACTAACTGCTAAATACATTCTATCTTTCTGGATTTATCACTGTATAAATATAGAAACATTGCTGATTTTCTGATATTTCCAGTTAGGAAGACAAAATAAGATCTTGTGATCTCCTGTGTTATGCTAATTTGGATTTCTCTGTGTGGGAAAGCCTGATGGTCTTTCCACATAACAGATGGCGGTCCTGGCTGCCCGCACTCTAATCCTCAAATCTCGGGGGGATCGTCGCTGTGCATGAGCTCCCTCTGCTGAGATAAAAGACCCTCAGCAGGTTGAACAGAAGTGAGCGCAAGACAAACATATTTACTTGCCAACTGATAGCTTTTTTGTACAAAGTTTAGTGGCTAACCAAGTGTATTATCCATTGTAAAGAAAAAAGAAAGAGAAAGAAAGATTGATTCACAATTACTCATTCTTGATAACAAATGTGGAGTAAATTGTAAATTTGGCTTTAAAAATGTTCAAGAGACATTCGACTTCTTCTATATCAGGAGTGATTTGACTGCAGTGCCTCAAAATCATATAAATCATCAGCAGAATCAGATTTAAACAGGGTTCTGATAAAAACAAATGCAGCTTGTGTGACACTTGAAAATATTTACTATCTGAAAATTAAATAATCAACAAGACAGATCTTTCATTTCGCCTTTAAAATCAAATCTTACATCAGATCACTCAGTTTTAAAGTGGATTTTGTCATCTGAAGTAAGATGATCAGATCTAACATTTAGTACCGTAAAATCAGATCTTATGAAATAGTCAACATTCAGCTCCTTTGTATTCTCTGAAGCAGCCATTTTCCTGTCCTGCTCTTTTGTTAACAATAACAAAGGTGCATTTTTCTGTAGATGTACCTCTGATATGATCCAACACTTTTGTGGATAAAATCTTGTACAGTCTTGCACTTTAATTTTTATCATGCACATAAGATAAAATAAATATGTTAGATGCTGAATTAAGATTTTTGTCTGGTTTTAATTTAAGTGTCTTGTATTTGATGTATTACACATATTTTATTTTATTTTTAGAAATAATTTGCAAAAAAGATGTTTTTAGGTGGTGGCGATCTACATATACCTCGTTCAGAATGTTCCTCTCAACAAAAAAAAAAAAATTAATAATGGGAATTAACCAAAAGATAATGTTGTGATGTCACAGCGTGCTGCAATCTGTGACCTGAGTTTCAAACGGCAGCAGAATCCATCTCTTAAAAACCTCCAACAGCCTATAGAAGCCATCCAACATGGCGTCACCTCTCTTCCTTTATCCTCATTTCTACTATAGAAAAAAAATGCTCCCTATATGATTCACTACATTCAACGTCTTCTACTGCAGTGTGAACATAATCCGAACAGGATTTCTTGCCATTGCATCAGATTAAGTCATTACAGAATTAAAAGTCATATCATGTCTCTTTTTAAAACTTCTATGCAAATGTGACTAAGGATTTTTTTTTACTGAAGTTGTTTAACCGTGTTGGTCACCTATATAGTGCTTTACTTGATGTCAATGAAAACTCAAGTTTTTCACTGAAAAATCTTGAGATTTTCTTCTCCGTCAGGAAAAAGAAAATGAAATGATGCTTTACCAAAGAAGTAAAGCAGTAAATATAATTGATGTAAAAACTGAAAAGAATACAACACGACAGATCGGTAGAGTCATGAGCTGAGAAAAAGTTATATGCTCAGCCATTTCTGCTGCAAAACCTTCTAAAAAAAGTAAAGAAAAGCCTCCACAGAGGCCAACATTTCCAGAAATCTGATATAACATGAGTTAAAGGCTTTATTTATATCATCCAATCATCAACCTAAACAAATCTCTCCCCCATAGAAGCTCCATTTGGTCTCTACACAAAATTTAAGGACTAAATAAAACCACTTTCTATGTGAAACAAAATCAGTCAAGCGGCATCTTTACTCTTTCAGTGACTGATGCTGTATTTAAGCATTCATTAACATTTGCTTGCACACACTGCTCTGCATGCACCACTGTGAAAAAATTTAGGTGTGGTGTAATTAAAAGGAGGGCAAATCAAGTCAGGAGGAGAGGCAGTAATGCCTTTAACCATCGTCCTTGTGTGGAGAACAATGGTTAAGAAAATCTTCCACAGGATATCTAAACTGGGTGGCAGAGGAATAGATGAGAAACTGATTTATTAACAGGAAATAGGGTTTTATAGTCATAAACCTGAAGTAAAATTTAACATAGGTCAATTTTCTGATGTTGAATTGTGATTATTATGATTTTATGTTAAAGACAAATGCAAATAGCACCTAGCTGTTAAATGGAAAGAAAATGTGTTTCAATGTCTTCAAAACTAAAATCCTGAAAGGTTTAGCATTCACTCTTATTTATACCTTCAAGGTAAGTCATTTATGATGACCTCCACTGCAATTGTTAGATTTGTCCATCAAAAGACTGAATTTTCTTTCCATTCTTCTTTGAAAAATACATCAAATTCAGTTAAATTGAACTTGCCATCAATTCTTAATTGCATTCAGCTCTGGACGTTGACCACCAGGACATTTTGATACATGCATAAGTTTTCA
The DNA here is from genome assembly GCA_903067075.1 of Micropoecilia bifurca. Taxonomy (NCBI): domain Eukaryota; kingdom Metazoa; phylum Chordata; class Actinopteri; order Cyprinodontiformes; family Poeciliidae; genus Micropoecilia; species Micropoecilia bifurca. The sequence continues at coordinate 42,087 of CAEGAF010129372.1, forward strand.
TCTTATCATCTTTGGTCTATAAACTGAACATATAGCTTCCTGAGATACTTAGAATATCATTTTATAACCAAACGTTGCTTTAAACTTTACACCTGGTTTCTTCCAAACGTGTCTTGTTGTGTTTCTTAGACTTTATGACTAAGAAAGTCTGTATATTGTCTTACAAAATGTCAGAGGGTTTTAAAGAACAGCTGGATTCTTAATAAATTGCAAACCTCTGGACTCTATTAAATCATGAATAATGAAGTGACTCCTGAAGACAACTTGAATTTTTACCGAGCAGATAATAATAATGGAAGCTGAATATAAATGCACTACAAACTTTTTTCTCCCCTCCAAGGGTGTGAATAGTTTTCTGAACACCGTCATAGCTACTTGTAGCATCACCTGTGGAATGAGCTACCTTGTACCATTCGATCTCTAAATTGTATTGACACTTTTAGGAAACAACTTAAGACCCACTTTTTTAAAATTGCTTTTTAATGTAAC
>CAEGAF010129390.1:0-11155 GCA_903067075.1 Micropoecilia bifurca
CAGAACAAGGGAAATGTGTTGCAACAATGTAGGAATCATTCCCTTCTCCCACCTTTATGATGGGGTTTTCTTCTAACTTCTTTTTCTCCCCTGGTTTCTCTATTTCTTTTTGATATTTTATAGAATGCTTTGATTTTATCACCTCAAGCACAGTGCCTGGTTTTTCACAATCAATGGTGTATTTCTGGGGATTCGAACCAAATTTGACTTTGAAGTGATGTAGATGGTCATCCTGTGAATGAAATTGTTAATTAAAGTAAGAAAACGGAATAATAATAGTTGACTAATATAGCAAAATGATGCAAACACCATAAAGGAAATGACAAAAACCCAAACCGTTGAAGTCTCATCTTTTTCCATCACTTCTTTCTTCATCTTTGTTGGATTTATCTGTAAAGATGGTAACAAAATAAGCTACATGGTCCTGATACATTATACATGTTATAGTAAATGCATTTCTATAAAAGGTTCATAATTAATCTCCATTGTTCTGTAGTATATCATGAAACATTAGTTTAAACAGAACAAAAATGAGTGATGAAATTCTGTGACAGAAGGTGAAATTCTGTGACAGAAGGCAGCACCTGAACATCCAGGCCAACTGTCATAAGTTGTAATTATAAAGTTTAGACTAACAGTTAAATCATGAACCTGTAGGTCACCTCAGAAATTCCAGATCTTTTTCTTGGTCTGCTGCTGGAATCACCAGGAATTTCCTGCAAAATTATTGTTAGGATCAAAACAATGTCTTGTAAAGAAGGTTGTGGATGTTAATTTAAAACTTAGGCACATGCAACCAAGTCACATGTATGTACATGTTTGCATGTGCCTTGGCATTCCCATGCAACAACCATGTGACTGCCAAGCTACAGCAGGGTTTCCCCCAGTGTATTATAAGCCTGGCGGCCCGCCATGCTTTGCTAGCCCCGCCGCTAGGCTAAGCGTAGCTTGTTTACGTTTCTAAGAAAAAAAAAAATCGCTTTTTTTTGTTTGTTCGTTTTGGGGGGTTTTAAGCCGGGCTCCAAGCGTCTCTGTTGTTCTTAGCATTTCACTAGCAGAACAGATTTATTCATAAAGGATAGGTTTATAATAGGTAGGTTTATAGTTTATGCATTTAAACCCGAGAGCGCACGGACCAATCACACTGATGGCGCCTCAGCGCTTTGCCTCGCGCGCTGCCGCCTCTTTACCTCAGCGGGATCGCACGCGCCTCCTTTCACTCAAACTGGACACAGGCTGACCTGTATGGATATTTACATCAACCCACTGTGAGGAATTATGATCTTTTGGAAAACTAGGTAAGACTTTTATATGTGACATTTACACCTCAACACGCTGCCCAGCATGTGGCTCTGTGTCTGTCTTCCCTGTAAAGTTTATGTCTGTGGTCCCGTTTGACCGGACCTTCTGTGGATAACAAGCAGCGCTAACCTGATCATGCAGGTTCAGCCAGGTGAGGAGTTTTAACGCCCTCCGGTCTGTAACGCATCACGCTGATTTTATATTATTTTTAGCATTTTTTTTCCGTTTCACGATGCATCAAACCATATCAAATGCGTTTTCTACTTGGAGTTAATACGCGCAGCCGCGCGTATATCTGAGAAACTCGTCCCATAAACTCGACCAACCAGAATAGCAACCAGAAGTGAGTAGTTTAATTGGCCAGCCTAAAAATGTATTTGTAAATTCAAAGATTAAACTCCCAGCATCAGATTGTTGATATGGTAACAAAACAATCTAACTATGAATAATGTTCTAAGTTTTACAAAGTAAACTTGCCAACTCCTTAAAATCTTGGATCTAAATGTTAATTTAAAATCTTTTAATTTATGAATGCCTAAACAATTGAATAAAATTTAACAGCATTGTTAATCTCAATTAACAAGTGTTGCATTTATGTATCTGCGGTCTGTTTTAAAATATTAGTGTTTATGGGGCCCCTGAAGCCCTGATTGGGCCACTGACTTAATTTGGATTAAACAGAAGTGCAAATTTGTTGTTTTTAGACTAGTTCTGTTTAAATAGCATTTCACTGGAGATATTTTCCCGTAACATACAATCACACAGTAATACTTTTACATTTCCTGTCAACTTAACATCTTTTAATACAAAAACACGGTGGACCGCCGGTGGACCGACTCGACGCCCCGACCACCGGGCTTAGCAAGTTTTCTGGGGGAAACCCTGTAGTCAAATTACAAAAACACAAACCATTGAACTTTCATCTTCTTCCAGACTTTCTTTCTTCACCTTTGTTGGAATCATCTGTAACGGAAACAAAATAAGCAACATGGGCTTGGTACATTAGAAAAATATATTTTATATAAACGTGCAAAATTTTTCAAATATGAAAAATGATTTTTTTTTTTTGTTACATTTTGCGTTGTGAAAAAGCCTCTTATATCTTTCTGCTTTTCTTCCATCTTTTGCTTCTTGGGAGCCATTGTTTCTGCCAATACAGCAATAATGTTTTGTTAAAAAGGCTGCTAGCTGAGCTATGAGCTATTCTATCACCATCATGGGGGGAAATTACTCACATTTAGCTTCTAGTGAACAAATAGACTGAACTGTCGCTGCAACAAACATTAAATATTAATTTAAAAAGAAAATAATCTGTTCGTTCCATTGAGACTAATTGATGCTAAAAAGCAACATAGATTTTTAAGCACCAATAAAAATTAGTCCAGTTGTTTGATTAAAGCATGAGGTCACTTCAACCTCACCTGATTGAATGTTTAGTGTTTGTTTGAGTGTTTTACTGCCTGCTGTAAATTAAATGGCCTCTTGGGGACGATAAAAATACCTGAAACCTTGAATACTGCAGACACAGGAATAAGAAACTTAATGAAGCAGGATTTTACGGAAGCGCATTGCTATCATGCAGGAAAAAAAAAAATCAAGCACTACCACGTGATAACGTGATACGTATCTTGTTAAAACGTGATAGTATCTTGTTAAAACGTGATACTGTTGAAAGGAATAATTATCTAAATTTAGAAAAATACAATTCTGCTCTATTTCCTTCCCGGTCCCAGATTCTTTCCACAATCTCGGAGCCACATGTAGAGTCAGAGGCACACGCTGCGTGTTGACGTCACAGAAGTACAGAATTAAATCCAATCAGAAACAAAGTTTCAGACATGACGAAGCATTACAGAAAACACAGAGACATACATTGTTACTTGAGTTAGAAGACAAACAAACAGTCAAAGACATCTTTGGGAAAAAGAGCCAAAGCAAAAGCAACTCAGATCAGCTAATTTTCTGAATTATTTCTCCTGTGCATCAGTTCTTATTCGTTGTGGGAGTTTCCTTGTTTTCGCATATTCAAACAAGGCGTTCCTCGCCCCAACCAACAGGAAACCGTTCCTGACCATTTTGAATGTAGTTCCTCCCTCCAATTTTGTTCGGATGATCAAAGAGAAGTTTTCTTTTTTTTGTGAGTGAAGTTACCCAGAACTCTAAAGTCCCGCTGACTTTTACGACTTTGCAAATGTCTAAGGAGACGTGGCTGGAACTCCCTGGTACTTCATCCGAATAGATAACAAACTGCATGTACGCTTTTAAACACATATTTCAGTCAATTTTCAGGTAAACTGCAGGTCAATTGTACCAGAATAGGTTATAAATTTTAAGCTATACTCAACATCATTTAGTGAAATAGGCCTATCTCCTGAGTCCTGCCGAGTTTCTCCACAATCTGGCTCCTTCCTGAGCCAAGAGAGCAATCATTAAAGCATTTCACAGGTATCTGTGAAACTCTGGTTTTCTCCTGTTGTTCCCAGAACAAACCCTTAATTCCTGTACTTGATTCAATAAGAGTTTATCTCCGAAATTAATATGCTTTTGCTCTGTTATTCTCTCCAAAGTTGTCCCGATATTAAACTAATACAATAACCATACTGTCTACAGAATGTAATCAGATACAATTCCTGTTTTCTAATACGGAACAAAACATTTTCAAATACATTCATCCTCGACTACTTTAATTCTAAAACAAAATAATACAATATTCAGTGAAAGCATGCAATATTAAAATACTCTATATGATGTTAACAGTCTGAAAGTTTAAAGTTCACAGCTTTAGAGTTCAGAAGTTTGCAGTTCAATAGTTTAACATGCCAGATGTTTGTTGAAGGTTCTTTATCTCCTGAGACCTGGGTTCCCTCCTGTCCTTCGAGATGTTTTAAAAAGATAGGACCTCTACCTCCTAAAGATATATTATTTTACAACCTCCTAAGAGCTTTCGTAGATCCATCAATTTCTGACATTCTGAACCCAGGCATGGCTTTCCCTGCTTTTGAACACAAACTTCTTCAAAATTTAAGTAAAAGATTCAGCTAACTAAACACTAAAAAATGGTTATATTTTTCAGTTAAACTAAACACTAAAAATGGTTATATTTCCTCAACAGTATTCTGATGGTTCATGTACATTTGGAAGACACTTGTTGTTTCATAATACTGACCACAATGATGTTTTTTTTCTCTCTCTTCAGTTCCTCCTGAACTTTCAGTCCCCAATGGGCAATCCCAACTCATAGTTCTGGAAGGAGACACTGTTGACCTCCGATGTTTGGTCTCAGGAAAACCCAAACCCATCATTATGTGGTCTCGGGTCGAGGAGAGTGGGCAAACTGCAGCACTAGCACTTATGATGCCTGATGGCTCGGCACAGATGGAGAGCTACGATGGCATACTGAGAATCTACAACGTGACGAGAAAGATGAGTGGGGCATACCGCTGCCAAACAAGCCAGTACAACGGATTCAATGTCAAACCCAGAGAGGCCCTGGTTCATCTTGTGGTGCAATGTGAGTAATGCACACTTGGTACATATTCAAATTGAATTAAAGAAACACAATAATGACAATAAAGATTTCCACATAACTACATAGAATAGTTTGTCAAGTTTTGTACTATATTACATCGCTGTTATAATGTGTTGTTCGTTGTTTGTGGACTCGAATGCAGAACAATGGAGTGGTGGCATAAATTATGAAAAATGAATTTAATGAAAATGATTAACAGCAACAAACTTACAAAATCACATGAATCCAGGGCAAAAACACACACAAAAAAACAAGTAAAAAAACCCAGCAGGTAGACATTGGATTGCATCAGGAAGTGACAAGAGTTGATAAGAGGGACAGGCGAGGAGTGACTGAGAATGAGAAGCTTAAATACCAGGGGCCACAAGACCTGGGATGATGAGCTAATTGATTTCATGTGTGAGTGGAGGGAACAGGAGGCAGACTGAGACGGAGAGAGAACATACACACATGAACAGGAAATAAATCTAACACTAAAGAATACCAAGACTAAAGAAACATTGAAAAACTAGAGTGACAAAGAATAACAACAAACAAGAAATAAACATAACTGGAGACCCTAGGAACTGAACCAAAGAAAAACATGAACAAAGTAGATCTAACCAAAATAAGAAACATACATTACAATGAAACTAGAATCAAATCAAACAAAACAACTCAACATCCTGGGATAACCCCCTCTTCGAGGCAGATAACCAGACGTCGATCAAGTCCAAAAATCAAGAAAACATAAACAACCCAACCAGAGTTGGTGGAGGGGGCCTTGGTAGGAGGACAGGGGATGAAACACAAAACAAACTAGAGATCGGCAAAGGAAAAGGGACCTTGGAAAGCAGCAAAAGAGCTGCTTTCCAAGGAGGACATTGGAAGGTGTTGAAGAAGCAAGGACTTTTGATGGCGTCCTTGGAAACAACCGGCGGAGCAGCGTCCTCAGAAGGCAGCGGCAGAGCAGGGACCTTGGAGGGGACTGGCAGAAGAAGATTCTGAAGTAACAAAAAGACAATTTGTAGGTCGGACATTTGGCCGGTGGGACCCAGGAAGATCTGGAGATCAGCCTTTGAGCTACACTCTAAACTTTGACAAGTTGACTTTACTTAAAAAAATCTTGGAAATCGATTGCCTTGAAAAATGTAAGTAAGTTTAAACTACTATTCTTACGTTTTGTTTACTTAACATATTCTTGTTCAGTGTACTTAAGACCTTGTTGTATGAACTTAATTGTGTCAAGTTAATTTAACTTAGTTCAGTTTTTTCGGTGGTTGATTTTGATGGTTGTACAGTTAAAGGAGCAACGGCAATTTTCCAATCTGCTATCAGCTGATCATTATATTAATGCCACAGATTGTTGCTCAATCATTCGCTATTTCAACAACTAACTGTGTTTTTTCCAGTCTCAATCGCCCTAATATTCATCCATCTATCCATTTTCTGTACACCCTTGTCCCTAGAAGGTTCGAGAGGTGACATTCATTCCGGACGAGATGCAGGTTCAATAAAGCTTTTGTCTTCCCCCTCTCTCATTACCCTATTTGCTGTCAAGCTACTTTCAAATAAAGGCCACTAGAGCCAAAAAATCCTTTAAAAAGAAAAGTGCACTGTCTAGGTTCTAAAATACCACAGCAAATCTGAAGAAACATTTATAGTTGAAACACAGATAGGGCAAGTCACGCCAAGTGATTTGAGGTCCCCCACCACCCAAACAACAAAAGCTTGAGTCGGGTACAAAACTTGAGCCTGTCCCTTTTATCCTTGAAGCCCCTAGTGCCTTTGTGGAGTGTTTTTTTTTCTTTTCCATTTTTCAAGTTTTGTTTTTATCTGTGCATCAAGAGGCCTGCTTGTGCCCCTCAACAATAATGTTTAGGTAACTATAATAGTTTTGCCAAATAAATGAATAGTTTTGCCAAATAAATGAGCCTCAACAATAATGTTTAGGTAAATATAATAGTTTTGCCAAATAAATGAGTCAGGCTGAACTCAATCTAATATGGCAGGATTCTCAGTTTGTCTGCCTCTATGTTGTTCTGACACCGGCCCCATGGTGAGGAGGAAGGGGCAGATCTGCACCCTCTATGAAGCTATGTGCAAGAAAATATATTTTTCAACATACACTTTTTTGTGAATAAAAATGTAGTTTTGTTCAAGTTAGAAAAAAAAGATTCATATTTCATAATTGTTCTTGCAATGGCGGAAAGAATACTCTCTTCGCCCCTAAACACAGAAATGGTTCGGCTGCAGAAAAAACCTCTGACTTTAACTTTATCAAGCTGCCCAGTGCTGGACTAAATGCAGTCTGAGTCGGTCCCACCGATAGATATAAAAAAATGTCGGTCTTTATGTCAGACATTCTGATATAAAGACTGCGATGCTCCTCAAAGTGCAGCTACCACTTGCTCACTGTTTGCTCTCTGCTTCACCTATAGTCCCTACCAGGCGGTTTGAACCGCTGCTGATGGGATCCGCTTCGTGGCTGTGAATAGAGGTTACTGCAGAACCTCAACTGACAAAGAAAGATTCGGCCCATAGCATTTGGAGTTCACAAAATATCACATACTGTAGCAACATTTTGGTCCTCAGACCTTTGGACCTCAAATATGCCACAATTAAATAAATCAAGATGTCCCCAAAGTATCGATGGGCTGTCATAGAGTCTACCGGGGAGTTCCAGGTAGATTCCCGGTAGGTTCCAGCACAGAGATTGCTGGCTCGCTCTTCATGCAGGGCTGGCCCATGGTAATATGGGGCTTTAGGCAGGATTTGATTTAGCCTTATACCCCCTCCTAGTAACAACATCAGCATCACTAACATGTTTAAATATAGATTTAGTCTGTGAGAGAGAGCCCAGGTTAATTGGCAAATTTTAAAATTAATCACTGATTATTGGTTATTATTTGCTACAATGTTTTTGTGTTCAAACTCAAACACAAAGATTACACCATATTGTAGCCATGGTAACACAACAATCAAAGTAAACTTCCTAATTGAAACCTAAATGTATTTTTTTCTCTGCTGAATGCATTAAATGACAATTAACAGCAATGTCATTGAAAATAAATGAATGCTACAGCTTTAGATCTATGGTCTGTGTTACAATTCAACCATTTATAGGGGCGCCTGAATGTCTGGAGGGGTCTACCAGCAGCTACAGAGTTTTCTTTGCCTTGATATATCTCAGTCTTACAATTCAGGATTTCTCAGAAGAGCCAACATCAAAAATGATGTAGAGTTAACCCCTCTGAGCTTTTTTGAGCGTTTTTTAAAAATCTCAGTCAAGTTGCTATGGAAGATAAACAGTAGCAGGGCTTAATTAAAGGTAATTTGAAGGTAATTTAAAGATAATTTTATTTATATAGCACATTTTCAGCAACAAGGCAATAGAAATTCAAAGGAAATACACAGTAACAAACCAAAAGAAAAAACAAAAGAAGAAAATGCTAATAATGTTGATACAAAGTATATAAAGTAGATAAACTGAATACTCCTATTCAATTCATCAGGTCTGTAGGGAGATAAATTTTATCTCCCAACAAGACAGAGAATTGAGAAAAAAAGGGATGCAGTTGTCTGCTGCCTCATTAACTAACTTGGTGAAAGACAAGATCTTTTATGACAGGTATGTTTTGATAAGTATAAGTAAGTATCCTCTGGTCTAAAACCTTTTCTGCATTGGAGGAATAGGAGTCTAAAAAGTAGTTGCTAAGGTAGCCTTTCTAAATTCTAAGTTTGTTCTAATCCCTGTTTTGGCACAAGATGAGAGGGGAATCTTGGGGTAGCCCACATGTGACTTCTGTCCGCTTTGATGAAAAGTTATTTATTGAAACAAAGAAATCCACAGGACGAAAAATTGGATTTTCAAAAGCTATTGATACCTTGTTCTGCCCAGTGCATGGAGATTGAGGGCTTTCTGCAAGATTTTTTGTCAGTCGAACACTGCCAAAAATGGTCAAAAGCGCTGTGTGTCTGTGTTCCCCTATCACCCCCCTCCCCTTGTGCCTGGCAGAGGTTTTCGTATTTAAATGAAGTTGTTGAGAGACATGCAAATGCAAATCAACTGTTGAGCTCCGCCTTTTGACTCTTATTCATTTTGTAGCAAATCCATTTTACCTTCACTGAAACAAGTGATTTTGGAGAGTGGTAAATATGATCTAAAAAATCATATAAAATTTAATTGATTTTTTCAGTTAGCCAAGGAATTATAACATAATGGGTAAATTATACATATGCTACCCATTCGTTAACAGTAGAAACCCTTAAATAGGAAAATAGAGTAAAATATACCCCGAATCTTAAGTCTGGTGCTCCAAAGTTGCGCATGCGTAAGACCGCATTTTTGAATGAGCAGGACAGGGAAACTCTGCATCCTCTCTGCCATCGAACCGTGAGCTGAAGGTAAGTTATTTGTGAACAATAGCACAAAGGCAAATTGTAATGTTTGAAACATTATTTTCTGTGACATGCCATTAGTTGAAATCAAAGTTTGAATCTGTCCCTGGCGCCACCATGACTGTTAACTGTTTGAACAACTAAGTTGCAATGAAATGTGTTCGCGTAGTGCTTTTTCAAGATTAGCTAACAAGCATGACTGTGTCTGACTGCTGGTTTTAAGGTTAGAAACACCATTAACGACAAAATTTTTCACAGGGTTATTATCAGGTCTTGATGCAGCTAAAAAATGAGGTCGAGTCACACCTCAGACAAATAGACTTTAATATTTATTTTCACCTGAATACGCTTGAAAACAGATTACACTTTCAAGCAGACGGTCATCACCACCTGCGTTTTCATGCACCGACTGCTTGCATGTTAGGGGTGAAACCCGGTGAAAGGCTCACTTTTGATGAAAAGACGGCTCCTTACCCGGTGGATATTGTTAAAATAATTCAGAAGAGGAATAGTTAAAAACCTTTTGACTCGTTTATTTCCTCCTCTGCCCAGATCCATTGAAAGTAATCATTGTAACAGCTGAACTTAAAATACAAGACAACTTGGTTTCCGCGTCCAAAAGCATGACGACATTTATTAGACTAGACAACAAATGAAATTAACAGAACTGAATGAAACCGGGAATATTTTCCTCACACAACAGACGTCACACACACGACGAACCAATATGAAGAAAACACCCCACCGCACTGGATGTTTTCCCCAGAGACCCGATGACGATCTGAAGATTTAAAGTTCCGGGTCCCACACTTGAAGCGGGTGGCCGTGTTTTCCCTTCGACGCAGTACTGAACTTAGGGAAGTGTCCTTAGCGAGTTTTATTTATGAACAAAAGTATCTTTTATTTGAAGCCTGGATATAATTTGAAATAGATCTCCTTATTTGAAACACCATTAATTTTACCTAATTATTGAAGATATGGTTAAATTTTACAACTAACTTATTTTAAATATATTTTCTTAACAATATGAAAGCAGGTTTCTACCAGCTTTACTGTTACAGTGATGGAGTTGAACAGCAAATAGTTGGGGATGCGTATGCCCCACTTCTATGTACAGTTAAAGTAGAAGGCAAGTTTGGTGATATAATAACGCAAAATTTTAATCCACCCCACTACCCTCTGTATCACGAAAACACATTGAAAACATTGAGATAAAATTTAAATCAGACCAGAATGTCCCCATAAATTTTACCTATGGAAAGACGATCATGAAATTATATTTCCGGCCAGCGCTGCGTACAGTGAGATAATACACTTGCTAATTGACCCTATATATCAGAAGGAATTGTGAAAAGGAATAATTATCTAAACTTAAAAATATACAATTCTGCAGTATTTCCTTCTCCCGGTCCCAGATTCTCTCTACTGTCTTGAAGACCACGTAAGGAGACTGAAATCTTACGCTGCGTGTTGACGTCACGAAAGTACAGAATTTAATCCAAGGAGAAACAGAATAACAGACATGACAGAGCATTACAGAGAAAACACAAAGACACATTTCATTACCTGAGATAAAGCAGACATACATACGAAGACGTCTTCGGAGAAAAAGCCAGAGCAAGAGCAGCCCAGATCAGCTATTTTCTGAATAATTTCTCTTTTGCATTAGCTCTTATTCGTTGTGGGAGTGGCTTTATTTTAGCATATTCAAACCAGGCGTTCCTCATCCCAACCAACCAGTGACCGTTCCAAATGTGGTTCCTCCCTACAATTTGGTCCGAATGATCAAAGAGAAGTTTTCTCTTTTTTTTGTTAGTGAAGTTAACCAGAACTCTAAAGTCCCGCTGACTTTTATGACTGCAAATATCCAAGGAGACGTAGCTGGAACTCCCTGTTCCTTCATCCAAATAGATAACAACTGCCTGTATGCTTTTAAACAAATAT
>CAEGAF010129393.1:0-76619 GCA_903067075.1 Micropoecilia bifurca
GTGTGTGTGTGTGTGTGTGTGTGTGTGTGTGTGTGTGTGTGTGTGTGTGTGTGTGTGTGTGTGTGTGTGTGTGTGTTCGTTCAAGGAGCTCTCTCAGTAGTAGAGATGTACTAAAAACTTTAAATACAATACAACTTACAATACAAAATCTCTCTAAAAAAGGCACGTTTGTAAAACCTGATGACTAATTTGCCTCTAAAACTCTCTACAAAGCGATAGCATTTTAAAGCTTAGTCAATTTCATTCACTTTATCACAAAAAACTCAACTACTGTTTTAATTAACCATACCATTTGAAAAAATACTGTGTTAAAATTAATTGGGTTTCCAAGATTTTTGGAAGGTTGCGGGCCACCACAGTAGATGAGTGGTTCACCCTCTTGCTTTCAGCTTTCGATTTTTCTTCACAAAGTTTTCAGTGTGCATGTGGTTTTTAGGGATGCACCCTTTGCAGTTTTCTGGCTGATCACAGATTACCGATCTAATAAAAATCCTGAACTGCCGATTCCAATTTTGGCAGATACCAATTTTTTTTGTCAAGAATGTTGCTAAATGTAGCAAGAAAGTTGACGAGTTGCCAACAGTGACATGACTGTTGTTAACTGCAAACATACAGACATGAGCTGCTAGGCTGGTTTGCAACTCAAACCTCTCACACAGCAGAGCAGAAGAAGATAACAGTTGGTTTAAATAACTTTGCTGAGGTAGATAAAATCTGTGGTTAAGATCAGTTTCTCATGTAAACATCGGCTGATCACCGATTTCCCAAAATTAGGGAAATCGGCACCGATAAATCTGTTGGCTGATGAATCGATGCATCCCTAGTGGTTTTGATGATCAAATTGTGTATCGTACTTTGACAAATAAGTCGAAAGATGATGGGAGTGTTATTTTCCTATGAATCATCTTACTGTACCATTGAAACAAAAGACAGATACACAGAGGTGTAATGGGCGTTTAGTCAACTGCTTTATTAAAAAGGATTGAACTTTAATTTTTTAAAATATCGAACTGGAGGTATTAGAAAAGCATACTGACTGTGTACATTTCATGATGATTGTCTTGTTTTTTCCACATGCACCTCATTCCTGACATCAAGAAACTGGTTAAATAACAAAACAATTTAATATGCTGACGTGATCTAAATTCATGCATTAACAACTGCCGGTTAAATTGTGATACTTTGACATCAGCATACATATCTTCACTTTTTTTATGACATTTTGAAAAGGTGAGCTGTGAAATACCACCTTCCTGTCTGAAAAAGCACACAGACACCCTCTGAGTTCATACTCTGCATAACAAGAGAGGGTGGAGAGGGAGTGATTGCAGTAAAAGAGGCAGTCAGTAGCACGTGGAGCTCTTTATCATCAGGCGAGCATGTTCGCTTTGACTGATGGCCATTTAGAGGAGGGTGAGAGGAGATGAGAGGCCTTCTGTCTCATTCTCCCAGAAAAATGACCAAGTAAACAGCGGCAGAGAGCGTTAAGTCAGACAATAAATTCTACTGGAAACTCAATTTTATTTAGACCAAAAGAATATCACAAAAATATCAACACAAAATAATTCAGAACTGTACAATCTGAAAATATGTAACTGCTTTGACTTGCTTTTGTCTTTACCAGATCTCCAAGTTATGACGTCACCTTTTTCTTTAAATCTGCAACTCCTCCCAAACTAAGCCCCACCCAACCCTGCTCCTCAGCCCTTGTCTACCAACTCTTTAGCTTCCCCTTAGCCCATTCGTCCCCCGCCCCTTCTCGTCCTGACAGCCACTCCACTGAGTTGATGCAGTATCAAAGCTTCAGGTAGCCCTCTGGGGATTCTGCTGAGCCGCTCAGACAAATGTCGAGGAAACAGGCAGCCTTTTGAGGACAGGTGAACGGTGTCTGTCAAGAGGCTGTGGGTGTTTTTGTCCCCACTCTAAAACGGTAATGTTTGTAGTGTTTTGATCCTGTTTGACATCTCTGGATAAGGTGAACTATCAGCGTGTTTTTTTTCTCAGTTGCCCCACATGCTATTCAAGAGGGATGAGTTGAGCAAAAATAAATGACAAAAGATCAGTCAGTTACTCTTCTCTCTGAGCGCTGCGTCAAATAGCAGAGTGCAGCGCCAAAACAAAGTTTTTTTCCCCCCCTTTCTGTCAAAAGGTTTCGTATTTTGTCTTACTGCATGTGTAGGTTTCTCAGAGGGTAACACATTTACCCTTTGTCTGACTTTTACAAGGTTTTGAAGTTTGATTTTTTTTTTTCTGTAGATGGCACTTTAAACTCTCCCGATAAAATAAATTCAGCTATTTCATGGCACCTTTTGTTAGCAGTCTTAGAGTTTTAAATGATTTACATGAGGGAAACTGTAAAAAAACTCATTACATCTTTTCTTAATTCTTATTAATTACTGCCCAGAAATTAATAATAATTTTATTGCAGCAAAGTAAAATATTTAAATTAGACAACAGCTCCTGAAATGTCACTTTTTTTCTAATTGTATCTCACACATCAGGTTTTATTCAAACAATAATTGTTTAAACATTTATGAGTTAGATTGTACACAACATAGCAAGGATGGTTTGTTGTTATTCTGCAACCAAATAGTTAAAATATATTAATCTCTTAAGTTTTTGTAAATTTGTAAAGCTCAACCGTTGTTTTTTTGGAGGTTTAGAATGTAAATCTGAAGCTGTTCTCTTTCCTGCTTCTGAAAATATTTTATTTAGGGGTGTCAAGTTAGAGGATGTTGAGTACAAATGAACAACACACTTCAGATTTCAGTACGAAAAAGGTTTTTACAACCACACATAATTTTTCCTCACTAACACAGATAAGTGGTGCTTTGTATTCTATCACATAAAATAAGTGTTTCAGAATTAATGTAGTTACTCCCACCTTCTTTCACATTCCTACAAATTTTCCCTTTCAAAATCCCCATACTCTTTAGACTCAAATTATCAGACTTAAGTTTTTTTTCACTTATTTTGCGACCGTATTTGAAGAGGGTACAAATGGATGGATGGAAGGACGGACAAATTTTGATCTGCACAAACTCATTAAGAGAAAGATCTAAACTTTAAAACCAGTGGTTAATGTATAATGACAGCAGCAGCTTTGGTAAAGAAGAACATGCTGTTTGCGCGCCGTATGAGCACACTTGCATAACAGCTGCTGTGTGGGGAAAAACAAACTGGTGAAATATGGTGACTCATCTTCATGTTGGGGCCAAAACTTGCACATCACGGATATCTCAAAGACTTGGTTCTTGGCTGAAATTCCCTCCAGGAGTTTTACGCGAATCTGTGTTGTGTTCTGTGAATCTGTGGGTGCACGTGCATCCATGCATGTGATTTTTGTGGTCTGTAGTTGCAGGGAAGACAAGTTATTTTCCAGCTAAGCATGAGTTTCATCTGTGGGTAATTACCCCACACATACGAGCACGTACACACTCACACAAAGGGAAGTGCAGCAAACAGTAGAAGACAAGTCTGTTCAGTGATGATAGATGCTATACAGGCAGGGAGGCCGTTCCTCCACTCAGGGTCATCTGTCTTTTCACTGTCATGATCTGGTAGCCAGACACTCTCACTCTATTTCACGTTTTCTATAACTCTCTCTCTCTTCCTCGGTCACTCTCTCTTTCTCTCTTACACACACACGCGGGCGCACAAGTACACACACAGCACATCTGCAAAGCATGTGATTGCTAGGAATAAGACTCTGTGAGAGTAAGCAATTAAGAGATTATACAAAGTCCTAATTTGAATTGATAGATGCGCATGTTCTATTACACCAGCTAGTGGCAGAATCTGGTACTACTTGAGCATGTCCAAGTGCAGTTAAAGTGGCGTTTCTTTTGAAGGCTTTTTTTTTAAATATATATTTTTCAGAGAAAGAAGAAATAAAAGTAAAGAAAGGTTTTTTCTAGTGCACCAATTTTCTCTAAAAGTGTGCACCACTCTCTTTAATCTTTCATTCTTTTTGAGGACATGTATTTTCCTGTCTGTTCTCTTCATTTCCTTTTTTTGTACTCTTCTATACATACAAGGTTTTTCTGGCTATTCTCTAACTTCCACTGTCCTCTCCATCCGTCTGACTCACTCCTCTCAGCAGCGATTTTTCAACTGCTGTGTTAGAAGTGATCCATTTCACCCAACCTGAAAAAGCCAATTATCTGTCTTTTTATGACTTTCAATATTTTACCAGTGTTTTATTACAAGGCTGTTGGCTCTTGGTGCTGACACTTGAACACACACACACACACACACACACACACACACACACACACACACACACACACACACACACACACACACACACTCACACACACACACACACACACACACACACACACACACACACAGGCAATAAACAACACATGCACAGCGAGAAACACACGTACCTATATGCATATTTCCAAGTCTCAAGTTTACATAATATTGAGCTGATGAATAATGACTGCATGTCAAACAAACCGCGGGGGATTCAGGTGTGTTATCTTTAGCAGGAGTGAGAAACACTGGACTGCAACTTCGTCAGTCATCAATAAAAAAAGGACACTGTATTACGGACGATAATTGCAAGGGACACTTAAACACTGAGGCACATTTAGAAAAGCACTCGGTCTCCCCTGCCAAATTTTTCATCATTAAACATTACTGACAACGGCGAACACGTTTATGGGGGGGAATCCAATTTGTGTGTATGGCTGTGCTCATGTGTGAAATGCAGACATCTATGCCTGCGCAAGAGAAGTACAACCGTATAGCACGGCTATAAGAGAATGATCACCCTCATTTGTCACTCCTTCTTTCCACCTGACAGAAACGGCGCAGTCATCTGCATTCAGCACCTGAGGCTACGGATGTTTAATGCTGCCATTAAACTCATCTCCGACATAAAGTGCATCTGTGACTAAAGAGTGAGCACAAGCCGAGCTCCAGGCAGTGAATCTAATGGTGAATTCAACTCCACAGACAGAGAGAGGAAGAAAATTTTAAAGTAATGTTATATGGCAGGGTTAAATTTCTGATTAACCCTAATGTCCTCTATGCTTTCCCATGCATTCTGACCACCAAATCAATGTGTGTTTTAAACGAGGTCCACAAAAGGCTTCCTGGGTGTTTACTTTGCTCTGGCAAAGCCTATCATCTTCAGAGACTGTCAACTTGTCTAACCACCACACTAGCCTTGAAATAGGAATGGAAAAAAAGTAGCCGAACATCGTTTCAATACAGAATTGTCCCCATTTGACAGTCAAATTGTGCATCCCTGAGTTTCACTGAATGTAGCATTATCCTGCTAAGACATTCAGAACTCAAGCCAATCAGAGAGCATGTTCTGCGAGTGCAGAGCAGGTAAGAAACTCCCGAGACACATCCCCCTTCCCACCCTCTTAAGAGACATGTGCTAACAAGAACTGCTTTTCAAATTCCTTGAAAATAGCCTTGACGGACTTCTCGGAAGAGCGAGAATAACTTCATCCTACAGTGAGGCCACTTGAATCTTCCAACATGTCCTCAACAAGTGACACGTGAATGTTCCCATGACAAATGCTTACAACTTACTTGTTATGTGAATACTTCAGAGATGTTTCTGCAAACCTAGATTAGATTTTTAGTTAATTCAGGCCAAATTATTTATTTAGTATTGCTTTTTTTAAATATAGGATCTACTTAATATATTAACAAAATTAAAATTCTCATTTGGATCTAATACCATCAACTACGATCTGTTTTTGTGAAAAACAAACTTCATTTCAAAAATTTTTATTAAATTAACTGAAGGCAATATAATGCAATAAAAATGTATTAGTTAATATATGTTCATTTTAAAATTTAAATATTTTTAAAATGTTTGTTGAAGATTGATGCTTTAGACAAAAACTATCCATCCATCCATTTTCTTGCACCCTTGTCCCTTAGTGGGGTCGGGAGTTGACAAAAACTATATATGCAATATTTTACAATTGCTCAGTTTCATAAATTTGTTTTATTATTTCAGTTAATAAACAATCAAAATGTTGCTGTAAATGACAGAAAATCATCTTAAGTTCTGATATAAAATTACATGGCTCATTTGTTAGCACTATATTCATCATCTGTTGGAGTTTCTTACTGAGAGAGGTTTGTGAATTTTGACATTCTTACTGGTAACACTACAAATATAGAGGATATATGTTAAAAAAAAGTTGCTATGATGATACTACTGGTTGTACATTATACCTGCAACATGAGATCCTTCATAATCTCAACCATCATCATCTTGGATATTTGAGTGATAACCACTTTCATTTTCCCTTCCAGTCTAAAATACTCACAGTATTATTTTTTCCCCACATTTTGTTATGTTTCAGCCGCATTCCATGTTAAATTAAATGTTTCCTGCAAAATTACACACGAAAACAAATTTATTAAGAATAGAAAACCAAGAATTTTAAGGAAAGAGGCCAATTTAGTACGAATAAAGCTGTAGCATAAAGTAACTGTAAGTATTCTTGAATTTAAATGAATCGATTACTTGGCCAGTAGTTGAAAACCATATTGCAGAAAGGTTCAGCTGTGAAGCCATTTATTTTTCTCCATAAAATGCGGCGACCCAAAGAAGAAACCAGGGGGAGTTAGCAGAAGAGAATTGTGCTAGTTAATATTACAACTTGTTGTTGCTTGGAGAGAACAATCTTACTGACATCCCATGTGTCACATAACATATTCTTGTTTCAGAGAATGCTGCCAAGATATATTTTTATAAATATTTTTCTCTTGTGTGGAAGCCTTAGAGCAATATTCCAAAAAAGAGAAGTATTATTGCTTATAGCTCAGAAGGCTGGCTGTGTGTTTGTCTGCTATCCGTACTTTCTGCCTCAGACATTCTGACACATGTTACTCTCTTGAGTTTACATTGTTATGCAGGCACTAAAGGATCTTCTCCTCTGTTATGTTTTAAAGATACAGTGCCCTTTTGTAATTCTTTATTAGAACTGAATCAAAAATGGCCAGAATGCCATGAGTGACAGATGCACCCAATAAACACAGAGCTGATTTTTTTTTTTGTTTTAATTATTAATCTAAATCAGTAAATTGTGCATCCAAAGGAGAAAATAATTTGGATGATGCATTTTGTTGATCTTATTTACTACTTAGGGCCATGATAGTATCCCATTTTTTAAGCACCGATAATAAAGAACCAGAATTTCAATGACAGTATAATTACATCGCAACTATGTTTGTTTAAATAAAGTGCTGCCTCATTATACTTCGGATGACCCTACAGCCATTACAGCTAACATGTTAAAAAAAACTATTACATCGCATGCTATACATTAAAATTTCCCACATTATAAGATGCTAAATGTGTAATGAGCTTTTAATTTGAGCTTGTATGTACCAAAGCCTGCAGATGGTCCACAGTGCTGTCACTGTGAAAAACAAAAATAAAAGCATATGCACTTCAGCTTTTCATCTCCATTCTTCCTGTCACAGCAAGGCTGTCTTAGTTCCTGACAGAGACTAAAGATATTGCTTAAGATGAATCATAATTCTGATTTGTTGTTAGTTTCTTGTTGCATTGTTGTCACCACCTGCACAGAACAACAGGACTAACGAACAAAGGTTTTCCAACTGAATCAGGGCAAAGTTATGATTTAAATTAGATTTAGCTTGCATATGTGTCTCTATTGTTACCAATTCTCCCTTCAAGAAGAAAAATTATGGAATGTCTGTGCTTCATTTATTTAGCATTTAGCATTCCAAATGTAAATTCTCCCTATATTATGATGGTAAACTCTAGATCTTCACTCATTTTGATTTTGAGTCTGTGCAATTGTAAGAAACTTGTCAACGATAGGCTGCACAAGCTTTAATTCTAAGAAAAAGCTATAAACTACATATTATAAAAGAAGGAATCACTGTTCTTAAGAGTATGTTCATTCAACTGTTTCATTTTGAAGGCAAAAAAATAAAAATCAATAATATCACAGAGCTATTTATAGGATTTTATATCACAGTTCTGCATTCTGGTTTTGTAAGTTGTAAGTGGGTGTTGGGAATGTGCAACAAATAAATAACAAAAAAAGACAAATAACAGGAGGAAAAAGAAGAGTTAATCATTAGAATATAAAATTATTAACTCACTGAGAAACAAGATTAACATATGGGAAAATCGTAAAGCCCTATTAATTCCTAAACTGGAGAAAACAGGGTTACAATGAGACAAAAATGGGAGGATGAACAAAAAAACAGGCTTAGATATAATGACATGTTTTCTGGGATAAAACTGAGCAAAACCACTTCAAAGCGTTTTCTTGGGAAGCAGGCTTCAACTCTCTGACCTGACCAGTAAACAGCCTGGATCTCAATCAGACTAACAATTTATGTTGAAACAGAAATATATTGTTCTTGGCATGGCATCAGCTTGCAAACCTGATCTGTCAAGTGCCAACAACGAGACAGCTGGAATCTGATGGATGAAAGATATTGTTTCCTATTACCAAAGTCTATGGCTCAATGAATATAAGCTGTCAGAGAAACCCGAGGAGGCACACTCCCTTCCAAGGCCATTTTATCTTCATGGTAAAAAATAAATATGCAATTAAATAAAACAAGAAGACACTAGTTTATTGACATACAATTTACAGACTTTTTTGCTGTCATATAACTTTAATTGTTCCTTCACAATATTCAGGAGATATCCTTAGATATCACTCTTACATGCTTATTGAAGACGTCTTTAACTTACAAGTGAATACACTGGAATGCCATAATATATTGTTAAAATTATTCGTACCCCTAGCAAAGATGGACTTAAATTTATCTTTGTTCATCTCATTTGTTTCTGATAACAATAGACATTTCCTAAAAGATAGAAAGATAATGTTGAAGAATAACAGATTTGCTTTTATTTTCATTTTATGAAAAAAATGGTATGTTGCAGACTAAATCCAAATCTGCCAGGCCTACCAATAATGTAAAAGCATAACTGATGATAAAGCTTCAACTACAGCAGCCAAGAAAGTTTCAACTTTAAATATAAATATTTCATACTTTCTCAAATTTAGAAACACAGCTTTATAGAAAATACTAGCAAAGGGCATTAGTATTGTAATCCATAAGTGCTTTGATGAAAGATATTTTATTCAGACTTTTTGAAATTTGTTGACAGACTGTGGAAAAAATAAGGGGTATTATCCCTCCCTTAAACACGGCAAAAAACGCAATGGTACAACAAATAAGCCTTTTAAGAGCAGGATATTAAAAAGGACGTATAATACATATTTGAAGCCCCGTATTTTTTATTGCACAATATTGCATGATTCACAGTTCAAAAAAAATCCTTATTTATCTCGTGCTGCCTGTTATGTGGCCCCTCAGCTCTGCTGCCGCCTGTAATATTAGCTCTGGGCTCTTTAAGCCCATAAAAGCCCATTTTCGTCTGACTGGCAGGCTTTGTGGAGGCCTGCCGAGGGGCAGCACCCAGTGCTTGTGAGCTGAGCATCATCCTCTCTGTCGTCGTAGAGCTTCTAAAACCCAACTCTAAACCTACTAAGTAACATAATTTCTTGTTCTCGACTCAAAATGGCAGCTTCACTAATCTGCATGTACACATTCATTCTCTGCTCTAAGAATATAACAGCATAGCAACATCTCTGTTAGAACATCTCAACCACTGTGTGACAAAATAGAGGATTAAGTTATCTGCGCTCACATTTTGTGTTTTTAGATTGACTGTTTGGAGTGGAAAAAACACTTAGCAGTGTGAGAAACGTGAAATAATTCTCAATATATACCAAAAGTAACCAAGATTCTGTCGATGTTAGCAATCCACACAGAAGACTTCTCAGCTGGTCTATTCTGCATTAAGACAACATTTTCACTAATCTAAAACTTGATCTTCAATTATTTTCCCCAGCTACCATTAAAACAATGACCAACTTCATACTGATAAGAATTAAGATATCAAATATTCCAAATATCAAAAGCATGGGGAACAGTTAACATATTTTCTGTAAAGTGCATGTCGATACAAGTAATACTAATGACAGTAAATTATCAGAAATTTGTATAATTGCAATATTTTCTTTAATGGTTTTCACATTTACAGAGTTTAATAAGGTTAAGGAGTAAATATTTCATAACAGCATCTATAAATACATAATCTGTATTTGAAGCTAAATGAGTAAATCATTCATAATGTGTCTCTTGACAGACCATGTCTTGTTTAATCTGAAGAGAAAATTTTAAAATGTGACAGTTAAGGAAAACATGCCAAAACGTATAGTTTATTCTTTATGCTCTTAACTCTGGTGGATCTATTTAAGTCCTTCCAAGGCAGAGAGTCGAGTATTTATGGTTGTTGTGTTTAAGGAGTCACAGCGGCACGCTGCGAAACTGAGAAATATTCACTGTGACAAGTCTTTAAATAGTTTGCACAGAAACCGTATTCAACTGTTTGGGGGATTTTTTTGAGTCAGTAAGGGCATCTAATTCAAACTTAATCACTATTTTTGTTTTAAAGGAGAGTTATTGTTTCAAGTTTTTATCAACTACATGTTTCTTAATTTTACTCAAATTTCAATGCAAAGGAAACCTAACCTTTCCTTATATCCGTTATAATTATTCTGGTTAATAAATTATACATATTTGATCTTGTCAACAATGTCTACTTTCTTATAATTACATCTT
The DNA here is from genome assembly GCA_903067075.1 of Micropoecilia bifurca. NCBI lineage: Eukaryota > Metazoa > Chordata > Actinopteri > Cyprinodontiformes > Poeciliidae > Micropoecilia > Micropoecilia bifurca. The sequence goes on from CAEGAF010129393.1 coordinate 10,669, forward strand.
TTTCATAATAGCTGAACTTTTGACAAAGATCCTGGACTATTATGGAGAAGAGGTTGCATTTTTCAGATTCTTTTTGAATCTACACTGAAGTAGATCAAAGTCTTCTTTTACAAGTTATGATTGTTGCTGGGATAGTAGAATGTGTGTAATGGATAATTCCAACAAACAAAGTTAGAAAACATTCAAGTTAAAGAGGAACTGCAAGGCTCTAGATCTTAAAAATGTTAATATAGAATGAGAGTACAACAATTTATCTCACTTCGCAGCATGTGTGTGCAGCTGATCCCCCGTTTCCTTCACACTGCACAAGTGTGTGGCAAAAAATCCTGATGTGGTGAAGAACTTCAACGCTGCGATTGAACAGGGAAGTTTGCTTGCTGCAACGGAGAAATACCTCGGAGGTGAAGCACGTCAAAATGCATCAACACGAGTCTAATATGACATTTAAAAAACAAACACTTGACAGAGTTTGGCTATGTCGAGGCTCACTGCAGGAAAAAAAGACATCCGGAGCAGCAAGACAGCAGGTAAAGCAGCGCACAGCCACCAACGTTCACCCGGAAAAGCATCACGCCGTTTCTGCTCCACCTGGCAGCAAACTCTAAAATATATAAGTAAAATCTTTTCTTTCATTTAACTTGCATGCTGCAGCTGTAAGCCGACATTCGGTGTGAGAGTTTGCTGCCAGGTGGAGCAGAAACGGCGGAACTTTCACTGTCCTAACATAAGGCAGCAAGACAGATAACTTGTAAAAATAATCGACCTCTGCCTTGTTTCTGCAGAACTCTGTGTGTTCTGCAAAATTACTCCACTAGGTCAGAAACAAACCAATCAGAACCAGCATTAATCAAATGGCCATGCTGTCAGGAAGTTTTGATTTAGTAACTCAGGATTGTTTATTTTGATGCAACCTGCATTTGACTTTGAGTGAATGTTTCCCTTTTTACTTGACGTTATTTTATATAGGCACTGTTATGAGATGTATTTGACTCATATATAATTTGGGATGTTGGAAACCTTACTGTTAAATATTATTTTACTGATTGCAAGTTTTTCAGGTGTTCTTTTGACTGAATAGCTACTGAATTGTGCCTGTTAGTATTTTGCATGTTTTATGCAGAATTAGGTGAATTATTGCCAAATAATTGTTTTAATTTTGACAGATAACAGAGTAGCATTTATTATACCTAACGCAAAAAATTAACAGCCAATCCAGGTGATCCTCATGGATCAGAATCAGCAGCAAAAAGCCTGATTGGAGCATCCCTAATTTCTGTGTGCCAGATTAGAACAAGTATCCACTCTGAGCAAGGAAAAGAAAAAGTTCAAAATTATTAGTAACTCAGGATTAAATAGTTAATATGCTTGCAATAGGGCAGATGATGGGACAGAAACAAAGAGTCTTAAAAGATGTAAACATGGCAGAGCTTTCATTAGACTGAATAGTCCCGACTTTTACTCTAAAGCATCTTGAGAACCAATTGCTGAGCTGAAAAAAAGGAATTCCTAAACATGTGCTGTAAGATTATGGAAACAGGTTTCCCAAGGTAAAATATGCCAAGGTCAAGAAAGCAAACAAAATAACCAACACATATTGATTAAATTATAATGTAAAGTCCCCAGACCTCTAATTAATGCTCAGTGAAAGCCAGAGTCATGTCACCTCTTGTTGGATAAAGAAATTCTACATCATTATAAACTAGTGAAGTGAACACACAGGGAGGGAAATCTACTTTTTGTTCCAAGACTTCCCCCTTAAACTGCATGTGTCTTTTTGTCAGCAAATCGTGCAGCAGTGTTTTTTATCTGTCCCCTGTACTACTCTAGGACTCAGTCGGATTTTTCCTTCATCTGTTTTTAAGTCCCAGCTTGCACATGTGTAATGTTATGTGACTGAGAATAGAGGGAAGCATATGGATTATTTGTGTTGACCTGACTGTTTTACTTGATAAATCAGGTAGGATCGTACAACACCACAGCTGGTATATTCTATACTAAATAAATATTAACATTAAAACCAGTTTGGTCATTAGTTTATGAGTACATGAGGCAGTTCTATAATCTCATTACAGATAATGAGATCTAACAGGCACGCTGAAAGGATTATACAAAGGACTGGGCATAGGCCAGTTATAGATAAATATTGGGATGGGCAATATAGATTCTGTGCTATTTATTGCAATGATAATATAAAGGGCGAGAAAGTCTACTTTTAAAAAAATCGTCATCCTATTCTGACAGAAATCCATTACTACTTACAGTAACAGGTTTACCAAAAACAAAGAAATCTAAACATTCCTCTATAGCTGCACTGTAGTCATCGATTTTTGAAAAGTAATCGATGCATTTATTGATGATCTCATGCGATCTGCTGTGAAAAATGTGTGATTTATCACATTTTGGAAAGCTGACTTCCACTTCACAAGGCAAACTCTATTGCCAACCCTAGAATCAAGATATCACTCAAACAGGTCCCATCTGACAACCTGAAGTAAGCTGAGAGATCTTATAAAAAACAGAATGCCCTGTTCAAAAACACTTTGTGTTGCGAACAGAAATTTGCAACACAAAGCACAACAGCATCTAAATCAGGGGTTTTCCCCGACTGGGAGCTTAACGCTGAATGTGACAGGCAGCCAATCAGTAAGCGTGGATTCTCCTCCTGCTTTCTGATGGAAAATTATCTAGGGGAATCCCTAACAGCTGAAAATTTGCATTTATTGCACTTATCACAATATGTTTTTTTATCACACGATTAATCGATTCATCGTTTATCACGACAGGCCTACAATGCATCAAGGTTTCAATAATCAAGAAATATCTTGATGACTTTAGGAAAATATTTTGTGGGTTGATGGGATGAAAGTAAAGCTTTTAAGAAGGTACAGCAAGAAAATGCAACTGCTTGCAACTATACAACCAGTCGTAGGTTTGACATAAGTTAATCATAACCCAACTTTTATTGAAATAGCAAAGTTGTAAAAATGGGATTGGAAAGTTGTTTCGGTTATGTCTGACTGCAGTGTGGACACCATGGCAGACAAAAAAGATATCCAAATCAAGTAATGTACCAGGCAGAATGGCAATAAAGGTACAACCAATCGGCCCAATAAGCGAATTTATTTTAAATTTCTTCTAAATTTTGAGATTTCTGATTCAATATTTTCATTGTTTATGTATCAAAACAAACTCAAATGTCACATTATTGAATAAAATAAATCAAATCAGATGGAACATTTTTATTCTGAATATCTGTTTAAATAATGAGAATGTGGTATTTTTACTCAACGGTATCTCATGATGACCAATGCTTAAAATGGCTCATCTGAAACCAAACGTAAGAGAAGGAAATGTGCTGAAATTATACTTTTTCTCCACTTCCTGTTGCTTCTCAGCAGTGTGCTAAAATCTAGATGATAGTGTTATAAGAGCCTTGATTTTTTTATTTTTCCTAGTCATGCCACTGGCACCTAATGCTTGTGCTACATCTAATCTACCTGTTGATTCCGTTTCAGCAGCTTCTCTTTTCTTGCATTTAAATAAACTTGCTCTTGAAGCAGCACAACAGTCGGCATGCTAACAGGCTCTTATATGTTGCATCTGCGCATCAGTCCTGAAGCAGAAAGTGCAGAATCGAGAGCTGACGCCTTACTGATTGCCCGCTGCACGCTGGCAGACAGGCACACCTCTGGGTCTTTGCATGTCCTCGCCTCGGACTACCTGTCCTCTGCATGGTAATCAACAGTGGTAAATTCAGAAAAGAAGGAGGGATAGAAGAATGGACAGGGAGTGCTCAACAGGCAGACTGCTGCTACCATAGCAACTGGCAAGCTATATCCCGACTGTCGAAATTTAATTTCCTCTGCGTCATTTTTATAGGGAAGACAGGGGAAGAGTCGGTGTCTTAACGCAACACACAATGCAACACAGGCATTAAAGATACATCACCGAAATATTCACTGGTCTGATACGTCCTCCTTCAGGTGCTGGGAAACAGTTATTGTTGTCAGGAGGAGCCATTGCCATTTCAGATGCAAGCATGCACAAAGGACAAAGGAAAGCTTTATTTAGCAAAAAGCAAATGGAACTAAATCCTCCTTATTAATCTGTTATTTAACAGATGCCATCTGCATTGTTTCAAGACATGGCTCATTCGGATTTCATTAAGCTGGCTTTGTACAAGATAAGTTTGTAAGATAAATCAAAACCAAATCTGTCGAATAACTGAGTTATTCTCCTCTTTATTCAGTCTGTCTCTTCTTACCGAATGTACTGTTAGGTTTTGAATTAACACATAGATGACAGTGAAGGCATCTAGAGCTGCAGCAATCAATCATTTCTTTTGTGAATAAAAATTGTCACAGCGTACCATTTCTCCAGTGATCTACACTGTGTGCTGCAGAGACATTTCCTCTGACATTCTAATACTGGCCTGTTGAATATTATGTTCACAGCACCATATGCACTCAGTACTTGATTGGACTTGCTCTAATTAAGTCAACGACAAATTGAAATTTTGATCACACTTTTTCCTTCCATTAAACTTCCCTTTAATATTGACACACAACACTCTGAGTAGTTGTCGTCTTTAGCAATGCCCTTTTGTGGCATACCCTCCTTGTGCAGGATGTCAATAATTGTCCACTGGCTAAGTGTCAAATCAGTAGTCATCACCTGATTGCGTTGGGAAATTCTGCTACATTTATGAACATTTTTTAACTTATGTAATATCCTACTTTTCTGAGAAACCTAATTTTGTGTTTTCATTAGTAGAAAGCCACAATTGTGAAAAAAAAAAATCACTCTGCGTGAAATGAATAAATACAAGACTCACTTTTTTTTTCACTAAATTCACAAAATAAATTAACTTTTTGATGTTCTAATTCATTGATATGCACCTTTACAATGCCAGATCTCTATTCTTCCCAGTTTAACTAAAATCTTTTTGCGTTCCTTTTCATCCGAGCAAAGACGCAATTTAGGTTCAACATGTAAAGATTTGATGCCACGGTTTTTAATAGAAGCAATACTTGTATCTCAAGACAGAAAATGAAATATCCGACAACAAAATCATCCAACCATCAACCATTAAACAGATGTATGCATGCAAGACTGTGCATTTTCATTTGTGAGCTTACAGCAGATGTTTGGCGCAGTCTGTCTGTCGGTCTCCTGCAGCCGATACTCTCTCTGGACAAGCTGACTGACTGACAGGTGTGTTTGTGGACTTGCTTCTATAGTGTTGTGCGGACAGGAATCTGTTTACTCAAACACAATGTGCAGATTGGCTTCTTTTTTTAGCACAACGCCCCTTAAGTCCCAATGATACAAATCATTGGTTTTAAAGACAAAGTTTTATTTTCAAGATGGATTATGTAAGGAAGAGTTTTAGGTGAACTCTCAGGAAAATTATATTACATATGTGCACCGTCCTCCGAAGAGATAGGAAAAACACTTTATGTGTGTGTGTGTGTGTGTGTGTGTGTGTGTGTGTGTGTGTGTGTGTGTGTGTGTGTGTGTGTGTGTGTGTGTGTTTGTGTTTTCTTGAGTTCGAGAGGAAAGGAGCTTGCTCTGCCTGCAGCAAATCAATGTCCCCTCGAGGGAATGTGGAACCTGAGACAAAGAGCAAAAGAGACTTGGAGAAAAAGGAAGACAGTGAAAAAGATAGAGGGAGCCCTGGGCAAACACATTTCGCCTTTCTCCCCTCTTCCAGCTTTGGCTTCTAGACACTGCCTTAGTAAAATTCTCAACAACATTTGTGTGAAAATGTTTTGTTAGTGGAAATCAGTTAAGATGCTGAACTAAAATGGTGGGAAATTAACACCTGCCAGCAGCTGCGCCTTAGCCAGTGAGAAACGCTAATTTCCACCCATTTTCTCATGCGCATTTAACAGCAGCTGTCACAGAGGTAATGAAGGCTTGTCAAGTCTGTCCGAAAACTTTAATGACTCTTCGTCACCTCTGCAACACATTTTCTAAATCTTATGTCCACAGATTTGTGCTTATGAGTATTTACTACCACTGTTTTCCATTTGGAATCAATTTGCAACATTTTCAAAGCTCATTTAAATATTTTTCCTACCCCTGCAGTAAGACATTCATTTGGTTGTTAAATGGATTTATCAGGGTTTGCTGTTGTTTGACCGCCATGGTTGGAACGGTTACTGTAGATAATCCTCTTTTATCCAAAAATGCTTGAGTGTCAGGTGAACTTGAGACTGAGATGACGCTGAGAAAACAAAGACTTCTGATGACTTAGATTTGCACCAGACTTGTCCTAAAGTCACACTCTTATTATCCAAGACTTGACTTATTGTCCTCCAAAGTCATGAGATTGGACTTGAGCTGTGCACACTAAACACGTTTTCAATTCTACTTAGAGTTATTGACAGATTCAAGCTCTAAAGACTCGAGACTTGACTTAAATTTCCTCTCTAAATTCTGACATTCTAATTCAGATTCATGTTTCCAAGGTATTTATTCGACTTGGACTACTTGTCTGGGGAAGAAAGGATGTGATCAACAGATGCACATTCTGATTTAAAAGTTGCAAACTGTGGGATGACAATAGCTGATAAAAAACTGGCTTTAAAGCTGTTTCAAAGAACTTTTATAGTGAAATTGAACTTAAATTCTTAAATTGCCTCTCACATTCCTAAATTGGGAACAAATTGATTTCTGGCTTATTGCACGTTACCTTTTTTCTACATCCATTCACTAAATGTTCCTCATTCTACATCTTCTCATTGGTAGTGTGACTAGGCACCTTAAATTTAGAAATTTGCTTCCTGATCATCTTAGCAGCATCTGACTTCAACATTAATTTTAACAAGAAGAATGAACACAGTGAGAGACTGCTACTTCTAGTAATAATAAGGACAATAATTTGATGTTTTATTTTAATCTTCATATTAAAAGCTATTTATGTTTGATTCAACCAGAAAGTCGACATTAACAAATAATAATCTATTTCCACAAGTTTTTGGAAAGCACATTTTAATGGTTTAAATATTTTACTGTTTCAAGAACAAATAATGATCAAATGTTTTCATGATCTTAAGAATGTAGTTTTAAGGCTGAACAACATGCACTCAGTAGGGTTGGGCTTTGAACAGCATACTTGTGAACGCTTCTGACAGGAATAAAACATAAATTTGTGGTGGCCTTCATGCTGAAGGCTGGTGAGAAAGGAAACATTTTGTTTCACTAAACTGCTTCTCAAAATTCTTAAGCCCGGCAAGAAAACCTATTGTTGTGTTTCAAAAGATGTTGGTTGAATAAATGTTTTCTTCTATTTTAGAAGTTTTTTCTGGCACTAGTGGGATTTATTTGCAGAGTTAGACAGGAAATGGGCATAGAAGGAGGAGACATGCAGGATCCCAGAGTCAGGAATAAGAGTCACTCCACCTTTACGCCACAAACTGTACCAAATATGTCTTTTGTTGCTTTTTTTTTCCAGCACAGCATGACCTTGAAAGGTGTAAAAAGGCTGTTAATTTACTAAACATTAGATACACATAATAGTTTTATTTTATTTCTTTTATTTAACCAGATGAAACCCCATTGAGATCCAGATCAAATTTTTAGGAGAGACCTGGGCAGAAATCCACAACACACAATAACCTGGTTATTGTTTTTGTTTTCTGGCTACTACGTAATGTATCCATAAAAGATCATTTATTTTTTTATTTTTGTTATATTATGTAATTATATCCTTGCTGATAAGCGATAAGTTCTCAGTTATTTGTGTTTATGTGGTTCTATAATGCATACAGTCATATATTATAGCCAAAATATTCATTATCATTACAGAAAGATTTCTTGCAATATTGTGATAAAAACATATCACCCAACCCTAGTACGTATAATCCAATCTAGCTGAGAAAAAATGTTTTTTTGCTGACAGACGTTTTAGCCTGAATCTCTTATGAAAGCAGAAATGAAGTATGTGCGGGCACAAATGCATCTCTGGAGCTGCTTTTAAAGACAAGTAAGGCATCGGTATAAATAAAGCAACAAATGAAGTGCTTGACAAATAGCTTAGGTGGGTTGAAAACATTACCTGGATGATTCACTGACACTGTCTAGACAGGGAGAAACTCTGTTCACTAAAATTTTCAACAAGTACAAACAAAAATCAGAAAGCTGAGGCCTTGGTCTGCCCTGAGTCTCTCTGTTGAGTATAAATCTTTCAAAATGTACTTCAATCCACTCACACAAGCTGACCAGTCTCTCTGAAAAACAAAAGACAGTCTTTGACAGTTTGTTCTGGAGTAAGCATGTTTCGACAGGAAGTGTATATTTACTCAATGGGTGCCACCAGCAGGAACAAAATAAATTCAACTAGCGAACAGAGAGAGGAACAATGAAAGGTAAAGTAATAATCAGTGCAGGCTTGTCAGATAGACCACCAGACACCACTGGTGATACAACCTTTTATTACCCACTGGCTCCATAAAACCAAATAAGCCTCATCCACAGAGCGGCTCCATCTGTATGTGTTTGTGTGTGTGTGTGTGTGTGTGTGTGTGTGTGTGTGTGTGTGTGTGTGTGTGTGTGTGTGTGTGTGTGTGTGTGTGTACACGCTTGGAGAAAAGCAACTGTGTGTTATGAACAAGATGCATCCAGACTCTAAGCTCTGAGAGAAGCTAAGTGGCCAAATCAAATTACATACGTAAGAAACAGTCTCTGACTGTGGCACTCATATGTACAAACACAAAGCCTAAATGTTCCCTTTAAGACTCTACCCTTGTTTTCTCTTTAAGAAGAAAAAAAAGGAAGAGAACGAAGACAGCCTGCATATTTATTCTGGGGGAATTTATTTATTTATTCAGCCTTCACCTTTTCTGTTTCATCTCAAAGGAGGTGAAAAAGCATTAAGCACGTCACCCATTTATGCAAAACAGCAAAGGAGAAGAGTTCATGGAATAAGCAATGCCCTTCCGTTTGTATGTTATCTTAAATAAATTAAAAAGTAATACATTAAATTGCTTCCCCACTCTACTGAAATGAAGCTGTGTTTTGCAGAATGTAATTGCCCACTAGGTGGTACATGTATGAAATAGGAGCGCTTTCAGACAGCATGCTCCAGCTGGATGCTGAGCCTCGTCAGCCAACACCAGACCACGGCCCGTCTTCTTTTTGTGTCCGTGGCTATTGTTCTGTTATGCCATGAACATAATACTATTCAGTAACAGATGGCATGATCAGGGCTATTATAATCCAGGAGGTTTACTCTGCAATTATTTGTTATGCACAAATTGTGAAGCAACATCGTAATTCTGTTTCTGATTATTTCACTATTTAACCTTTTTGAATCGTGTTAGCAAAGGCCCCACTTGATGCCAAGCTGATTAACTGTCTCTTCCATTTCGCCCCTTCTCTTGGTACATTTTGCTTTGGAGACAAAATGAGCGGAGCAATCCACAGACGCTGTTGCTCTGCAGCTAAATCATGTACATTCGGTCGATTGATGCTAATAAAAAAATGCACTCGGACAAATAACAGAAGCGCTTCCAAATGTACAAATGGCGCCTGTAAATCACAGCAAAATAACAGGAGAAAGACGGTTGCAAATGGAAGAGAGCGACGGAAAAGAACATTTAGTTTATCACTTCTGATTTCACCACTGACGCAGTCATTAAGACCGAGGGAAAAAAATGATCCTAAATCACAACATTTGATTCGAACGTCTGGTTCCCTTTACATTCTGTTAGTGTGTATGTATGTGGATATTTGCACAACTTTTCAGATTTTATGCAGTTTGCATAAAAACCACACTGCCCTCAGACTTCACCTAATTGGGGAACTCAGTGTGTCTGTGGGTAATTTAATCTCGGTCTATGAAGGCCTCAGAGGTTTGCTAGAGAATATTAGGGAACAAACAGAGTAAAAAAGAAGACCAAAAACCATCCTGACAGGTCAGAAATTAAGTAGTGGAGAAGCTTAAAGCAGAGATGGGTTTTGAAATAATATCCCAGGCTTTGAACATCTCACAGAGAACTGTTCAATCCATCTTCTGAAAATAAGCGTGGCAAACCTACACAGACCTGGCTGCCCACCTAGCCAAGAGAATTCCCCTTTGCAGTTTTCCACAAGCCACGTAGGAAACACCGCCAACATGTGGCGAGGGTGCTCCACACAGATAAGAGCAAAAGGCTACCTTTTTGGCCTGTATGTACAACGCAATGTCTAGAGGAACACTAAAACCCTGAACACACCATGAAACATAGTGGCGCCAGTGTGGATGCTTTTCTTCAGAAAGACTTCCGGGAAGCCTTCCAGAGCTGATGGGAAGATGGTTGGAGCTTCCAGGACAACCAGGAAGAAAACTGTTAGATGTGGTCGCATGACATTAGAAAATGTTGTGACAAAAATGAGGTAAATATTGCAATGACAACATCCGTTGCAATATATGCCTATTCCGTGTCTCTTTTTCATCTGTGCTTCCATCACTCAATGACCTTTAGCATTTTGGGCAATGTTTGAGTCCAGTCTGAGCATCTGCTGCCTACAGACTGTGGCCAACTGGCTAAATATTACATTAGCATCAAAATTGCAAGCTCACAACACTTGGAATATAATAGCCAACAAGTATTGCTCTCCAAACAGTCCTTTGAAACATGAATATTGCATACACTGATATTGCGATTAAGATATTTTAGAAAAGTACTGTTCAGCCCTTTATTGTTAGAGGAAGCAAAACCATATACTGATCATATTAATATATAGAGAGAAGGAAACAGCAGAATAAACTCGTGGAATTGCAGTAAATATGTTGTTTTCTTCCTATTTTACAATCATGTATTCACATTTGTGATTGTGATGGGATAATAGGTGAAAATATTAAAAGGGTAAACGCACTTTAAGAGATAAGGCACTAAACTGAATTTTTCGTGAGTAAAATAATAAAAAAAAAACATTCCTAGGATTACTTAAAATATCAAAGGCCTACTCATTTTTATTTTTTGTTCAGTTCAAGTTGTTGTTTATTAAAAACACATCAAAGACACTTTTTTCCTTTTTTTTTTTTTTTTTTGCAACTACTGTGCTTGCCGTCTCAAAAAGCAAGACATCTCTGCTCAAATTATCTGCACTTGCAAAACTTTCAAAGTCTAACACATGGTACTTTTGTATTTTTTTGCTACTTTGTAAGAAATATGCAAAGCAGCCGGATGTATTTATTCCCAAAATAAAAATTTACCTCTGAACGTTTTCTTTCCCTGCCAAGCGATCTCCGGGTGGATCCAAGGGAGAAGGGAGCAGGTTGAGGCAGGATGTGAGGGACTGGCTCGAGTCTTCCCTGGACACTATCAACATAAACATACATAATCATTACATTATTCAGTATATTTATTAGTGAAGCAAACAAAAAAACTGGAAAATCTATGAGTAAGCGAGATTTGCAGATTTCTAATGACATGCAGTGTTTAACAGATCCATTGGTCCATTGTTCAGATGGGGTGCGAGGAAGAAAAGAGTAAAGTAGAGTAAAAGCACAAGAGTTTGCATTTCCTCCCGTCTTTGCAAAAGTCCATCTGTCCGTTCATGGCTGCTGAACTCAGTTGGCCATAAATTGCAGTGAAATAGCTTTCTTTTTAATAAAGGCCCTCAACAGGCCACACGAGAGAGGTAAAAATGTGAAGCACCAATAAGAGTGTGTAGGTGTGTGTGTGCGTGTGTGGCCCTGTGGGACAGGTGTGTATTCATTTGCAACCGTGTGTGTTTATATGAGTGTTTGAGGTGGTGTAGACCACTGTCTGAAAGCGGTGTGCGTTTGAGTGCGTGTCTTTAAATGACTCACTTTGATTATGTAGAAGAACCCCACTCTTTTATAGCAAGCACAAAATCTTAGTCCCTTGATTTTATGAGAACAATTCATCAAACCTTTAATTTCATGCTACAGTCTGCAAACCATTAGGTCTAATGACTAAGCATCCACGCTTGTGCGCTAGTATGTATTAATGATGGTGCCTCCTTTAGCTCTGCATCAGCCAGTGCCTGTAGAGACGCCTTCATTATTTGTGTGTGTGTGCGTATTTGGTGCGAGTTCACTGGGGGCTCAGCCCAAACCCAGCCTGCCTCTGAAAACACTCAGGGAAGCATCACAATCTGGTTTAATAGAGCTGAGGTTCCCATTTTAATCTTAATTTTAACAGAGCTTTGTAAATGTTCAAAGATTTTTGGAACTCTGCCTCGTGTGCATTTGGATCGAAGACATCACAAGACGCACACGATCAGTTGATCAGCAGGCATCCAGTGACATCACAGCAGATTAGCTTTTGTCAAATTGTGACATGCGCTCACCTGCCACTTCATAAGGTGCAGCTGTCCCATTGGTTACGAACACCAGTTGTGAATCAGGCTATCATACAAATCATTGACTTATCTAGAGGTGGTGAAAACTACAGAGGATGGATCCTGGCACAGGAAAGCGCAGATATAAATAAATGGCATGACGAAGCAGTTCATGCGAAAAGTATTCCATTCAAAATATAATAATTTTTCCAACTTATTTGATTAAATAGTTTAACATAAATTCATATTTTTTTTAGCATTTTCAAAACTAACGATTTAACGTTTTTACTACCATTTTCAATTTTCAGTTGAATTTCTCTTTTTATTCATTAATCAGTTTTCTTTTTTATTTCATTATTCGTTTTGTTCTAATTTTTTTCATACCATTTATTTATTTAGCTATTTTAATTTACTGATATGTTATTTCATTTTATTGCAAATAAAGGACAGAGAAGAAAACAGGCAAGAAAATGCAATGAAGAAATATGACAAAATGAATAAATGCATAATTTAAGAAAAAAGTGACAGTAGATAAAATAATAAACAATATAGACAAAAATAAATATAAATAAATAAATAATGAAAGCATAAACTGAAATAATTGTAAGATTGCAAGTATGTGGCGTTTTTTCAAACTTTTTGGGACACTGAGCACAAACTGAACAGCATACAAACGCCACAGATGTCTTAATGCTAATCATATCTATACTTTTATGGCCACAGTGAATCAATCTTCTGAGGGCTACTTCCAGCAGGAAAATGTCAAAAAGCTCCAATCAACTAAAACTGGTAACACTGGGTTTTATGCCTTCCGTTTTGTCACCAGGACTTTGAGTACTTGTAAGTTTGTCTTTGAGAGGATAGATTTACAACTGAAACCCAGAACACATAGAAAACATAACATAAAACATAACATCAAACTATCAGACAATGCATCTTATTTTATGATGATATTAGATTTTTATCCTCCGCCTTCACCCACTGAGATGTTTATTCCTTCTTCATTCCTTAGGTGTCAAACTATGTCAAATATTTTAGTGACTGAATTAAAGAAAGTTTGACTGATTTTACAGAATCAAACTTGGCTCATAGTTTGAATGAAGATGCACAACCATCAGTTGTGCAGCTTCTCAGTAACTTTAAAAACAAACAAGGGAGAGTAACCCCAAGGCTAAATGTAGTACACAGAGAGAATGAAAAATCTTTTCATGAAGCAAACGTTTGCAGGTGATAATCAGTTACATAATCAGTTATGGCAGTATTTACAATAGCTTGCTAAATGGGCCATTTACTGTAATGTTTCTGTAATTAACACTAATGCTTTCAAAAAGGGAATCATTTAACTTCACCACATCTGATGAATGAGATATTTATTTAAGTTACTCCACACATTATGATCTGGTATGGTCATAGCAACTCACTGCACTCATTTAATATAATAACATTTTTATAGGAAGTTTTAGCTTGACAGTCCTTTCCACACTGAGATACTGCAAGATAAATAACTCTCCTCTGACAGTCGCTTTTCAACCACAAACCATATTGGTGTGACTGAAATGCCAAAACAACAAAGAAGAAAAATTGCTGCAAATGAGCCGGCTGGATCAAAGTTGTTGGTGCATTTTGGTCGGAACAAAAATACTGGTTTCATGTTTTAAAGTGATGGAAAAGATACGGTCTAATAAAGAAAAATAGTGAGGGAGAAAACACAAGTGCAAACAGGAGGTGAATCAAGTCAGATGGACTAAGAAAATCTGGGGAGATAAAACAAGAGAAAATGTGGAAAATATAAATAAAAGCAAGAGAATCAAAATTGATCTTGGCGACTGAATTCTGTTGTGGGAGTTTTGTTGCTTTTCACAAAATGCGTAGCTACATTAAGGTGGCGGAGAAGACGTTACCATGCCGATGTCGCTGATCGTCTGAGAGGTCCAGGTCTAACATGAGGTCATCTTCATCCAGTTCCGAGGAGCCCAGGTTGTTCAGCACATCCTGTTGAGCAAAAAGGAAAATCACATCCATCAAAGACATCATTTTATTTTCTTGAACTGGATAATTAAACCAGCTCCTCTGCATTTCCAATAGAGTACGTTTTTTATCATTCCAGCATGATCTGCAACGTGCATAGATCTATTTTTGGCTGGCAAAAAAAAAATAAAACTAATTTTCACAACATTGCACAACATCAAACTATCAGATAATGCCTCTCATTTTATAATGACATTAGATTTTTATCCTCCGCCTTCACCCACTGAGATGTTTATTTCTTCTTCATTGCTTAGGAACCTCATAAACATATTGTGAGTCCTATTATCTTGGTATGATAACTGTTTTGTTTGAAAAAAGCAATGAATATGACAAATGAGCCCGTAGTTTTGTGTAACATCTGTCAGCTTTCTATTTGCTTGATGAGCAAAAACTAGCTGCTGAGCAAACTAGATAAACTCTGCTAATCTGCAGTTTTTAATTCCCATGACAACGAGATAAAGCATCGCGCTCATGTAACTTCTGAAAATGGACTCTGAGTTTTGGTTTTATGACGCTTGCCAGCTCTAAAAATGTGCTCCTCTGAAAGAAATTATGAATATGTTAAAAACATTGTTGATTAAATTAAAACTCTTATCCCTGTAATGCTATTTTCCAATAACAGATTTGAACTAAATCAGGATCATTTATAAAAAAAAAAAAACTGAAAAAGACATGTTTCAATAGCCTTTCCTGAATTACAAACTAATACCCAGCCTATGCCTCTTTAAAAAGATCTAAGTGTGATTTTCTTGAATCCTCAGAAATCCTAAATGATCAGCAGCCTCTGGACTGCTGAGGGAAAGGCTGCATTTTAATATTGCCTCCAACCTAGTATGCCAGAGTCAAATCCAAAATGTGTAATGCCACATTGCTCGATGGCACACATATACTATTTTTAATAAAGAAATTTAATAATCTTAGCATTATAATAATGTAGAAAAATATTGTTAATTTGGTTAAATTCATTCCAAAGATCAATGCTGCCCCCTAATGGTCGTGTGAAGAACATTTGCCCCCCCAAAAAAAGTTTAGAAGAAACTGATGATCCAAAATATATCTGAATAATATCTGAAACAAAATTAAGTACCTCATAACACCAGTTAATTTAGAAGCTCCTAAACCAAATTAATAAGTAAAAACAATGATGAATATGAAAAATAAGATGCGGTTTCATCTTTTCTATGGACTAATTACCATCGTTGGACTTTGACCTTCATTTTATTTCCCTTGCGCAATAATAAAACACAGTAAAATCATGCATAATTTATTAAAGGTTCATATCAGCATTTAATTGCTTTTCTTGTTGTGCAATAACCCACATTTATAAACATATCTGTACCTGGTTGGGACAAATCGATTAACAAATCCGTCAAATATAAATATAAACAACTTGCAGCCCAATCTCTACGCTGATCTCCTACCTCTTGAAAGCAGCAGCCAGGGACAGTCAGTCCTGACTATTCAGCCATACCTCAGCAGAATTATTATCAGAAGCAATATGAACTCAGCGCAGGCTGTGTATGATGAACATATAATATCACACTGCTGCTTTTCCCAATTGGAGGATCATTACAGAAAATAGGAGAGAGGGAAAAAAAGTAAGAGACTTCATTTCAGATTTTACAGCAAAAAGCTAAAACGGTATTGGAAAAGAAATGAAGAGCCTGTTTAATACTACAGCACACAGATTGCATTTGAAGCTAAATTGCCCTTTTTAATGCACCTCTCTCTCCAGAGAAATATGATCCTACAAGCCAGCAATGTCACGTTTTTTACTTCACATTTGTGATTTGATTGAGTATAATCCTTGAGTTAATAGAGATAATATTAGATTCAGGTCTCATTAAAATATGGTTCCTTCTCCTAACTGCCAAGCAAAATTATACCCAAAACAGAGATCAGAGGAAGAATTCGTTTCTCTCGCTCCATTAAAAGACACTGGGTTCCATTCGCACTCAGCCTAAATCAAAGAAAATTACATGTTTTCAGTGCTTTGGGTGGCAGAAGCGTTGAGATGAAGTGAGAGCGATTTAGCTTCTCAGGCAGGTATTACAGCCTCCAGCAACAGAAAAATATACCAACTAACAAATGGCGTCAACCTGCCTGAGAAGGCACTTCCCAGCCACTTGTGTTTACAGTGAGCCTGAGGGCACGGAGGATTGAACGTCCAGTCAAATTGGAAATCCATTTGTTGAATAAAACCCACATGACGGAGAAGTTACCTCACGCAATTGCGCAGTTTATCATCTGACATTTGTCATTTTCCAACAACGGCAGAACAATGTATCAATATGGAGTCATTACTCACTGCAAAATCAAGGCCAACACGCAACTAATACGAAACATTGCCAGTTAAATAATTGGCTTGCTCTGTTGAGAGCGAACCTTAATCTTAAAGGATTAGTGTCCTAAGTGCTGAGTTAGCTATTAAAAGTGGCTGCCAGAGAGAAGGCTAAAGCAAAAAAATAAATAAAAATATCTGAATTCTTTCACAAATTATAATTTTTTACGCATTCTCCCTTCACAGGATTAAGTGGAAACGGCATACTGCACACTGAAACTGTTTCATGTTGCATTAGTCACAGCAACAAAAGGTATAATGTAGAATATTTGCTGCAGTTGATTTATCCTTGGACTTCCTGAGATTTTAATGAGCATGTTTGCTCTTTAGTTTTTACTTGACTATACACAACTTACAAAAACTTTTAGGTATTTTTTAAAGTTTTGTATTTTTTTATCCACAGAGGATGTAATTAACAAAATAACATAGCAATGAAGAAAGGAAAGAAAAATGACAAAGATTGGACAATAAGAAAAGTTCTTAGAAAATTTACTGAAATGAGTCATGACTGTGTTTTCTATTTCCTGTTCATTTATGTTCCATGAATTCAAACACTAGGAGCAATATTGCTCTTTATTCTTTGACTTTTCTAGACGGCCATGACGAGATGTTTAAGGTACTAAATAAGGACGAAAAATGTGATGATATTTAATCATAAAGGAATAGCTCTTTCTACTGCTAGAAGTGATAGGTAAAACCCGTTTCACAGAAAAAACCTCTCCAACCAGCAGTTGTGGTGAACACTTTTCCTTTTATCTAATAAAGTTTGACCGAACAGAAAGGTTCCAAACACGTGCATTTCCAATTCACAGACTCAGCTCATTTTCCTACTAATTTTGGGGGATTTTCTGCTTCAGATGCCTCAACTAAAGCTGTTCACTGCCAGATTAAACATTTTGCAGAGAAGCTGTGTAAACAGAGTTTGTTGTCATGGTCTCATTGGCTTTTCATCCACTGTGCCAGTGTAATTATATTATCTACTACTTCAGAAGTTAATAAGTGACTTTAATTTATACATCTTTTCTTTGATGTAAAGATAACATCTGCTGACAGAGTCCTAACATAGAGTCATATTCTGTTTGGTGATGTTCTATGGACTTCTTTTATTTTCCTCCTTTTTCTTCCACTTTATAAAATGGCTTTTTGCAGCAGGAGAGCACTTTACCTGTGTGTTGCTGTTGTATTCCCAATAAAAAAACAGTAAAATACAGTTTTTGAGTTTGGCCAAACAGCTTGAGACTGAAGAGTACTCCAACTCTTGAGCATTAAATGTCAATTGTACTAGACAAGTTGATAAGATCGCACTGGATGAAAATCTGCTCAAAAATGTTGTCGTTCTTGTATGCAACATGTTTTCATGTAGAAAACTTGTGCTAATATGTTGTTGTTTTTTTACTGAATATTACAAGTTATAACCCTTCAACATTTTTTGACAATTACAGATATCTCTAATAAAAACATGTTGTTTTTTTATTAGCGCTATTTAGACAAAGTATTAGGGACAAATATTAGCCACAATTTTGTTTTTCTACCATCTGGCAGTAGCTATTACTATCTGTTCCAACGATAAAGTATCCTTGTTTTTTGTATGATTAATTCAAGTGTCACTTATAATTATTTCCCTTTCCGCACTCTAAACAAACTGGAGAGCATGGAAATAAAAGGAATGTTAAATTGGGACAATGTCTAGCAAGCAGGGTATTATGCTACTGTTTAAATGCACATAAAAAAAACAGGAGGGGAGAAAGGAAATGTTGGGCTGTTTTGTCATATTCCGTGTGTCATTCGAGCCACCAACAAAAGTGTTTGCTCTGGCTGTCTCTGAGATAGGAGAATATTTCATGTAATACTTCCTTTGTGAGCAAGTTCTGAGTGTAATCACCACCAGACTGTCAAGGTATTATCTCCACTGTCACTGATAGACTTATGAGAACCCACAGCTGAAAACGCTGGGAACATAAATGTTTCACAGCTTTTGAAACGATAAAAAAATAAAAAAATCAATAGCAGGCAGAATGAGATCAATGGCACTGCTTCTCGTCACAGAAGTAAATAAATTGGGCATTTATCATTGCAGTCCAAATCTTGATTCCTTTCTTGGTTTACTCTAGAGAGCCACATAGTAGCAGGAAAATAAGTTATGTCCATGCTACTGGGGAAAAAATTGCAATGACAATATTGATTAAGATGAACCATTTCTTTGCCTTGGCATGACGTCTCATCCTCTCCATGAGCGTAAGCGTCTCCAGCACCAGAAATAAAGAAGAGGTGCAGGTTTTAAAGGCTGCCAAAGTCCTTCCAAGTGGACAAATGCTTTATAGAAGTGCAGAGCGTTGATATATAACACTTATTATATATCAGTTCAATATCCTACCACATGCAAACAGTTCTTTGCAAAGGCAGTATTAGACAGACTGATATTGAGGTCACTGTTGATATAGGATATATTGGGCAGCTGCGGCTCTCACAAATATTAAAGCACAAATACCAAATGTAGCAAAAAGATGATTTCACCATAGTAGGGAATATGAACAGCACCGGTTATTTTAAACTTTTACATTGTTACTTTGAATGTAGAAAAGTACAAACTTAGGAAAATAGTATTTTTTTTATAGCTACAGTATTTATGATTCGTTATTCGACTCAACACCTGTCTGCCTCACATGAGCGACATGCTCTCTTGTCTTTCCCATTCTGAAAACAACTGTAGAGTACTAGTTAATGTTTCTCAAACACTGAGGCTATGAACAAGCTGATATTAAACATTTAAAATAAACGTTAGATTTTGTACTTTCCTCAGTGACTCTATGTGACATTTTGCGACAGCAGTAAAAGGAGGGGTTTATTCTGAGGTTATTTACATCTCAACCAAAGGTGCTAATAAGTGTGGAGAGCGTCGTATTCATAACATGTTATTGCTTGCATACCATCATTGTATAAAACTAGAAAAACACTCAGACAAGGTTAAGATAAAGGTGTCTAAATCCTGAGGTTTTCATTAGCTACAAGCGCATAAAACTGACCAATAAAATTTTACGAAGCAAGAGGAGATAGGATATAGTTTAATATACACTGCTGGGATTCTACCTTTCCTCCATTACTCACACCCAGAAGGGCACTTCACAGGCAGGGAGGAGGTGAGAAAGAGATTATACAATATTTAGCAAAGTGGAAGTGGAGAGGAAGCAGCAGTCTATAATATACACTGTAATGTGCAGCGTACATCCCTGCTCTGTGTTATCTCCCAGAGGAAGCTTTTAGTCTCCGGTAGAATAAATGGGATTGATTTAAACTGGTTTGCCTCCTATGGAGCTTTTCCTGTGCATGTTGTGGGAAAAGCAGTACAGTCACAGCTAAAACCTATTGGCAAAAACAAAAATGGATGTTGCTAAATCTTGCACCAACAAAGACTGCTGCAATGTGAGCAGGCAGACAAAGTAAACACCAGGCTTAAACCTGTTAGATGACTGAAGAAGTTTTTCTAAGTCCTTCACGGATATGCACTCAATTTAAACTTCTAACGTTTCCCTTAAACGGGATGAAGTCAAGAACAGCCTTTTGCTTATTTTTTCAACACTTCTGATTGCTGTCTAAATATCACTTTAGTTAATTAACATTGCATTAATGGAAGCGCAAAGGTCCATAAAGGTGTCATGTTGGTGGATTTTGCTTAAATGTCAACCACTTCCTCTTTGTACTTCAAAACGTTTTGTTTGTGTGTGATAGAGAGGTAAAAAGGGAAAACGAGTGTACTCTAAATTCAAGGAACACCGCTCATATTTTCATGGTCAGGGCCACAAGTACCGACTTGAATCAGCAAGCGTATTAGAGGAGGTATTTTAGTATTATAGCAGCTGGCTATAATTACAGTACAATTGTCCCCCACTCATTCTAAACTCTTTAGGACTGCTGCTCATTGTGTGGCTGCGAGAACATATTTGGAAGCACATGCAAATTTCTATTATGAAAAATCCTTAAGAAATGTATATTTGGATTAAAGCAGATGGTGTCTCAGCTGAAGTTGCAGAATAATTATTTGGAGATTAAATACCTGTGAGTTCGTTTGTATATCTTCTCTCTTTTCAAATGTACTACGAATTTTAGAGACGATGGGTAAAAGGAATAAAAGATAACACTCTGTCAAATTTGGCATTGTTATGTATTGTACACATTTCCTAAAACATACACTAAAAGTAACATATTGCTACTAAACACAAAAATAACACAGTAAAGTGCAGATATCAGGCATCAGTCCAACAATGAGCTTACAGAATTGTAGCAGGTTTGATTGGATCACTAGGTGGCATTAGGAGATGTATTTTTCTAACACCTCATGTGAAACCATAAACTCAAAGCCACTTATGTGTGAAGGAACATAAAGTCTGCACCTACTTTTTTCCTTAGCACCATACATTGCTGTAAGGTCATTTCAATGCATAAGTGACCTCGTTATCACTAAAGTGTCCATCTGCTTATTGATTGTGACCCAACACCTTGAGCAGTAAATCGAAGAGCAGGCCAAAGTGGCCGAGCAGACTTTAAAACCATCGTTTTAGAGACTACGTTTACCATCATGAGTATTGACACCAGAAAAAAGTCAGAGCACAACAAACAATATTTCATTTAAAATGCGGCCATCACTAAGTGAGTTTGGAGGCTGTGATTCTTGGTTTGTTAACCAGCAAATTTGTTGTGTGAATGCAATGACCTTTGTGAATTAATTTGTTGCACATACTTATTAAATGTTCTATTTCAGATGAAAAATGTTGAGTTTTGATCAAATAAAAAGATTACACAGTTAATATAATCACATTCAGTCCATGATCAAATTATATCCAGTCAGCATATTTCATATCTATCATTTATGGTCAGCCAGTAGGTCACATCGATCTCACACCAAAACAACCAAGAACCAAGTTTACAGAGACAAATGCACCAGTTAAACTTTTGGCAGTTTCCACTTTGAGTAGTAATAACAAACTAAGTTAAACATGATAACTTATCCATGTCATGCTGACGTATAAGAATGAATGCTGAAAATTCACTGAAAAGCAGATAAATATTTACATTTATCGACCCAAAAAAGTATTCGTTAATTTTTTTAGCTGTATTATTTAAAGAGTTTTTTTTTTTCTTTTAACAGCAAGACACTTATTTGATTTTATCAACATTAAGGTACGGTACTTTGAATAGAAATATGTATGAACTAATTTCTTACTAGACTTAATAAATGCTTAATTGTAATACATTTGACTTATTTCACCAGCAAAAATTTTCATGAATCCTTTTGCATTATTAAAATTTAGTATCTGGTTTAAGCTGTTTTGCATTAACAATTTTTTTTTTTTTTAAAAAGCTAACAAATAGAGCTATAATATATTAATAACTGAGTCTGACTTACAAGTTCAGGGCAGTAAAACAGTTTGTCAGTGTTTGTATTTATGGTGCAACCTAAACAGAGAGAAACAGCTTCAGGCTTACCAGACTTCCAAGTTTAGACGACGAGGAGTTGTTTCTGTGCTTGAGCAGACCATTTCCCTCCATGCCTGGGGCATCTCTGTAGTTTCCATGGACACGAGGACCACCGGCCCCCTCAGATGAGGAGCGCAGTCGCCTTTCCATCCGCATCACCTCGTGGTAAGGGATGGCACTGCTGCACACAGAAGCTGCACAAAGGATGGCAAGAGAACAGCAGCAAGCAAAAAAACACACAGTTAAACAAGAGAGAGATTTGTAGAAATTAGATGACACTGTCGAGATGCAATATTATTTTTATTAATTTCTAATGTGGGAAGATCCATCGCTCAAGAGAATGAACCTCCTTTCATAAAACTAAATGACAAAGTCATATTTACTTACTCAGCTTTTTAAACAAAGTTAAATACTTCCTTCATGAAGCCGTTCGCCTATATTAGTTTTGCTCAGACTGTTTTTATTGTTTTGCAATAATCACATTTATCCAGACTCCCCACAGCTAGGTTGTTTTGTAACAATAAAACTGAAGCACGCACACCAGATTTCAGGGGGAATATTCCTCAGAAAAGCAAGAGGAAGGTGCCTATAATTGCTCTACAGTGATTTATCGAAAATTAGAAGTAAACAGAGAAGCAATACCATATCCTTTTACGGAGCAACAGGTTATTAAAAAAACAGGACTTCATGCCAACTATTTTTTTCTGTGCTTTCTCACTCCACCCACCTACACACACTGCGCTTTTCCAGAGTGTAATAAAGCGTTTTTAAACAGCTCCTTTGTTGTAAACTCACTCAATAAAATAAGATCTGTAGCAGAAAGAAGTCCTGAACATTTTGCCGTAGTTTCAGACTCTTATAACCATAAACATTTGCAGCACGTGAGGGAGCAACAACAAGAAGCCTGCAATACTGAATCAATACAACAAATCTCTGTAGTTAAGGGATCCAACAGTAGATAATGGCAGGTTGTTCTGCCATTTGGGCAACTTTGTAATCCACAACATCCTTTATTGTGCAGTTTCAGCACTCAGAACAGCAGTTTCTAATATTGCAAACATAAAATCGCAAGTATAAACAGCTAGATCCAAAATTATTCATAACCCTTGGAGATTTACATTTTAAATTGTTTTCATCAGCAAAATGAGATGGGCGTCGGATATGAATTTGTAAAAGAATAATGTACTTATTTTTGTTTTATTTTAAGAAATTATGGGACTGCGACATCAATGTTTTTTGTCGACACAAATTTTAAAAAAATTCTTTTGTTTTTGATAATCATTCGGTAAAAAAAAGGGCCTAATAAATAGGAGCACTGCAAGCTAAAAATGGGGGTCTGCAAGGTTTATTGAACACAGAAGCACTAGCACACAACAAGACGACACCCTGGGGCTAAGAATGAGCCGACAGAAAGGACAAACTCCCTCCAGGGGTTTTTAAAGCTGCAAAATTCCCCCGGTTAAGTCTGGCATGTTCTCTGTCTACAATATTGTCCGCTGAAAAAAATGTTTACAGAAATATTTAGACACAAATCTGGGATCATGCTCAACTGAATAAAGCAGTTTCTGCCTGTGTGGATGTGCAGGCTTAATGCAGTCAACAATATCCTTTTCTTTTTGCCTGTTTCTAAAACCTTTTACAGGACAGATAATGTTAGCATCCCAACGTAAGAGGAAATCCTTACTAATACAATAAATGCATTTTGAATGTTAACATGCAAACGTCTCCATTATTCTGTTTTAAATAAGTTAAAAAGAAACAAATTCCTTTTCCCCTCTAGTTCCATTCATAGCTAAAAAAAAAGAATATTTTTTGTTCTAATTAAATAACATAACTGACATTCATAAAATTATTTTTATGGTTGGTTTTTAAAATCAAAAAAAGAACAAAATAAGGTTTATAAAATAGTAAATTAAAATTCAGATTTTCCAAGAATAGTTTAAAAACCTGTTGATAGATTAAAAAAGGGCACATCATGCAAGTTTGAGGATTTTTACAACTGCAAAACCAGTGGTTTTAAAATGAATAAATCTGTAGAGCTATGCAACTGTAACAATAGGCTGAAGATAAGATTTGTTTTTTATCTCTCATCCTGTAAGAGCAAATAGTACCAAAGCCTGAGGCAGAAACAGAGAATGTTCAACCTGTTTTGCAGCTGCAAAGTTTTTTTTTTTTAACAATAATCTTATTCAAAACTTTAAAACATAGAATAATTTAGAAGAGAGGGCAAAGGGAGCCTTTCCTCCACGTTCCAGTGTTAATTATTTATTCTTCAACACAACATTAAATCTCCACTGTTTAGTCTGCAATACCTACAAACCTGTAAAAACTTTAATAGCCTCTCTCAGGGTTTACCTGATCGTTTTCATTATTCAGAATAATTAAAACTGAAGAAGAATGAAGCAGAACTAGAACTGCTTCACCTTCACTGCCAAATAAATGTTTTCCATCAGACAAAGATCTGCAGTTTCCTGGAAGTAATTCAATAACCCTCGTCACAAAGGAATGTCGAACAGGTCTGAGATTCAGTGGAATGGATTCCCAGACATGAGACTAGTCTGCGTCGCTTTTCAAAGCCAAGTGATTATTCTGGCATTGCTACTGCGCAGCAGTGACTCTGCATGTAAATCTGCGATTCCCTCTGTTGCTCTGAGTTTTGTACCTGCATGTGGCTTCCTCAAATGAGAGGACCTGGGTTCGTGGCAGCCGCAGAAGCTTCCTCTTTCTTGAAGAGAGAGCGTGTGTCTCGCCCTCCTATCCGTTTTCTCGGGGTTTGAGTGACAGCCCTCGCTGCGCGCCCCACACACCTCGCTCTCACTTGTGGTCTCGGTGTGGTAGCCTGCCTTTCTCTCCTGCACCAACTTCTTCCTCTCCTCTACTGCGCCTTCTTTCATGGCCTCCTGTCTTTCCTCTTCCCTCTCTTTCCTCTCTTCCAGCGATTGCTCCCTCAGAGGCGCGCAGGGGACGGCAGTCTCTGGCTCAGACAGGGAGACAGCCGTTTCATAGTCTGTGTTGTTGGCTGTGCTGGTGTCAGGGAGTAAGGGTTTCTCAGCGCTGGACTGGACTGGGGTGAAGAAAACCTGAGGAGAGGATATTTTATTGAATATGTGTAAAAATATGCTTCACACAGAGAGATCTTCCTGTTACGGCAAGTATTAAGTAAGTGAGTGTTAGAGAATGTCCACAGGTAAAGTTACTTTATATTTAAATAGCGAACAGTGAAGAAAATAGCGCTTTGGTTTGCAAAACTTCTGCTTTGTAAATATTTGCCGTTTTTGAGAGTTAGGAGGCGAATTGACACAACAGTATCTCACAGGAGAATAAACAACCATAATTTTTTATGAAAGCCTCTGGTCCAGAATGGAGATTTGAAACTTACAGTAAGTTCAGTTATAAATATATAAAACAAACTTTGGCTTTCTGAAGGGATGCAACTTACAATTACTTTAGTAATTAATTAACGGATTAGTCTGACAATTAGTCAAAAGAAAAATAATTGTACATTCTGCAGATTTTCCATTTAACTACTTAAGCCTTTTTTATATATTAGAAACACATTAGAAGATGTAAATAAACACATAATTTAATTCCTTTTCAAAATAGAAAAATGCAATAATATACAATTCCTTTAAAGTATGTTTGCTTATTTATAAACAATTAAAATTCCAGACCTGAATCTCTAATCAAGAAACTGTAGCAAGAAGGGCTTTATGTTCAGACACGATACACTGTCAATAATTGTGGTATTATAAACAATAAGGAATGGTCAAAAACATCAGCAGTTGCTGGATATTCAAAGCCAATAGAGAAAAACTGATTATTTTTATTGATGTTTTTTATTGGTAAAAGAAAATATGTTGTTTTCTTCAACTTTACATTATCCCCTACACTGTGTTGCTCTTTATTTAAAAAATGCTTTCAAGTTTGTGGTTCTAATGTGGTAAAATGTAAATTTAAAGAGGCATGAATACTTTTGAAGGAAGAAGAGAGTTTGTGAGCATCTCCAGAGAGAGATATTGAATCCAGTATTTTCTTCTCAAAGGCCAGAAAGTGAACTTAAGAGAGCACAAGAGTGCGAACCTACTCAGTAAATGAATTTCTTTTTGAAGATTGTGACGGGGAATAACACATATTGTATCTGAGAGCCTCTTCAGCTTTTTTTCCCTCCAAGCCTGGGACCTTTCAACAAAAGGGTGATTCATACCATTTTTTTGGGCCAGATTTCAAACTTCAAAGAATAATCACAGACATTAAAATTCTGAACATAAGCAGGAAAAACTCCGTCTTTGGTTTTCATCATGCACACTTAACATGAGAGCCTCAGACCCCCCGCGGTGTTGTTCTAGGATTCCTAATACACATTTATGATTGTGGCGGTTCTGTTTTTACAGCGTTTCTACATCTGCTTGTTTACAGGTGGATTCCGTCTCTAAACGTTACATGTTTGCAGATCAGTAAAAAACAAGCTAGGCTTAATCAATGATTTTGTGAAATGTACTGAATCACTGAACAAGGGGAAATCCGACTCAGATCACCGCTTGTCTAGTAAAAGTACCTGAGAGGTGGAGACCGCCACGCTGAGGTTCTCAGGTGCAGCTGGGGGATCAGGTGGAGCAGCATCAGCAGGCGACTGAGACACACAGACAGGCCCCGAGTTCAAACCGGATCCTGGACTGGGCGCCGGCAGAGCGTCCACCTCCGACACAGAGTCTTCTGTTATGGGAATGAACTCTGAGGGAGTGATGGCTGTTGTTCGATCTTCTGAAATCATGGGGGACTGAAGCAAGCTCTCACCCCCTCCTCCCATTAGCTCTCCAGGGCATGACCCAGGAGTGAGGCCCTCTGGCCCGGGTGTGACGTTGGCCGAGCTGGGAGGTTCCAGGTTGACTTCTGGAGGCCTGTGGTGGTCGGACGTGCGAGAGAAGCGGTGATGGGCTGAGAACGATTTAGGCAGTAGCTGCTTCTTCTGCCGCGAAGAGCGTTTGTTGTTATTACTGGCCCCACTGAAGTCGTCGAGGAACCCAGAGTCGTCACCTTCGTTGGCTCCAGAGCTGCTGATGCAGTTGATGAACACATTTCGATTGGCTGCGGACGAGGAGGAGGAGGAGGCCTTGTCAAAGTCCTCCGTCTGCGAGCGTGGGATTTTCTTCTGCTTGTGGCTCCCAAACCCAAATGAGTGGCGCGACTTGGAACGCCTGCCGCCCTCGCCGAATCCTGCGGACGCCGACGAGGTCACCGTCTGCTGGTTGTTTCCGTTCGCGTCAGTGGTCTGCGTCAGTGGGGGCGTGAGGTTCAGGTTGATGGGCTGGACGCGTGGATCGCTGTTCCTCTTAGCCGTGAAACTGAGAGACGGCGTGCGGAACAGGCTCCGGCGTTTGCCGGTGCTGCCCGAGCTGGAGTTGGTGCTGGAGGGCGAGGAGGTGTGAACACCGTTTCCCACTCCCCCCGAGGACGGGGACGACGGGAGGGACTCCTGCCGCTTGCTGGCGCTGCGGCGGAAGATTGGCAGGCGTGAAACGAGTGTGGAACGGCGTGAGCCCGATTCACCCATGGAGAAGCTGAGGTGGTGAGCGACTCTGGAGAAACACACATACGTCACAGGAAATTAACAAAGAGGGAGACATCTGCAAAATAAAATAAAATATGACACTTTAAAAGAAAATAATTTTCTGTAGAAGACACAAAATGGCAAAATAAGGGGAGGAATGTTTTTATTAGGTTGCCTTGCTCCGACATGTCTTTTAAACTGACACATTTTCTTTTGATAGCCAATCCCAAACATCCGCTTTGTTGTTTTTAAGCCTCGGTAACCAATTTATCAGCAGTTTTGGTACTGATCATTTCTATTTGGAAGATCTATTTGCAGCTTTAACTTCAATGCTGATGTCTTGTGGTGATATTTTAAGTACTCAAACATAACAACGTTATCTATTTGAGTGTATTCACTAACTGGAATTACTCTTATGGTGCTTTTGAAGTAATGGTTTCTTCCTCTGAGTGCCTTTTCAGCCCCCATCAGTATAGCAGTCAAAGCAAGGTTCTTTTAGCAGCTTTAACCCTATGTTTTTTGTTCACGGTTGATTAGCACGTTTTTCATATCTGGGGCCCAGTAGCTGTCTCTTTGAAATCCAATTTGATGGCTGGACATTTCCATGCGGTTTCTACATTGACCGAATTGCTTGACCAGATTAAGCTGCCACCTTTACTGGAAATTACACCTAAGATTAACCAGAATTGTGGAAGTCCACAATTCTCTTTAAACATGTTTCTTTGAAAGTGTCAGAAACGATTTCTACAACATCTTTACCTGCTAAAATCTAAAGCTTTAAAACTGCCAGAATAGAAAGAAGATTTTTTTTTTAAAACTTAATTGTCCAATGTTTGTAATCAATAACTTAATTACAATCCGTCATAAAATGTGTCACATAGCTTTTATATCAACAATAAAGTCAAAGAAAATGATCATAAACCTTCAGCCCCAAGGTGATAAAAGCTCTAATCCGCCTCATTATTTGCATATGAGGTGGGAGGAATTGACTTTCTGTTAAGGATACATCATCCAGCTCCAGTCAGAGGTTACAGACGCTCATAAAGTTGGGCTTTTAAGTTACGATCAGAACTGCTCTGTCGTTTGGTGGGTAGACTGATGATACATAAAGCATGTTGTTGAGGTCAAACTTTCTGGGACAGATTATATTCAGCACCGAATGTAGAATATAGCTTCAATTATCTTCAATACAAGAATGCATTGATTCTGGAGAAGCACCTCTTCTCACAGTTACACCATGGTTATGCAAAAAAGAAAAATTCAAAATAGTAAAGCATTTATGTTTTATGGCGGCATATAAACTTCTGACAGGAAGTGTATTTCCGTGAATACTAATTGAAATGTAAATGAAGCAGAGACACCTCTAATCTATGAAACACTTCTATATTTGGACAGAATACCTGGTCAACCTGCACAATTCCCGTTTAGCAAACCAAAGCTGTACCCACGGCTTGCTAAGCATCGGCACGGTACTGCAGGAAAAACAAAAAGAGCAAATTCTGATGCAGTTCCTCTCTGCAGGTACAACAAGAGGAATATAAATCAGCTGCGGTTTTGAACTGAGCAAACAAGTAGAAAAGTCAATTATCTCTCACCTCTGTCCCAGAAAGCAGAAGTAAACATTATTCATTAAATCTGCTTGTACAAACTGTAACTACAGCCAGCAGGTCTTATTGTTTGCACATTTTAAACACAGACGGTGTCAAACTTCAGAACAGCCAATTAATTCCAGTGTTTTCAAATGTTTTCTTACGCAAAGGAGGATTACTTACACTGCAATCCTGCCAACACCGACGAAGCTACCTTCTAACGTCCGAGGCAACTGAAGTGTTTCGTTTTTGGTCTCTGTGTAATAAGATTACAGTAACACCCAGCAGTGAAGTGGCTAATTAGAGTCTCGCCTTCTGGACAGTAAATTCGATCAAGTTCTAAATGTGATCCTGATTGATTTTCCTAAAATGTTTACACAACGCAACGGACACATGAGTCCATAATTATAGCTAACAGCTATGGCCCAACATTCACCAACAACTACGGGGTTTTTTTGACCAACTTAAAAAAAAAATGAAAGAAGTAGAGCAGCAAATAGCTGTCTAAACTCGCTACACATTGAGGGGAGTTAATTATAATTGTTGCATGTTTTAGTTGATGTAATGGATGCGCAGATATATAAATAGCTAAAGCACATGTATCAGTTCTACAGCAAGCGAAAGTAGAGAAGACACAGCGGGCCTTCCACATGCACACATCCTCAGACAGCTGTCTTCCCAGATCAGCTGGGATCGCCTCCAATACAGGAAAGAGGGATGCCTTCCACAACCATTTGACCTGGTGAGTGACCTTTGACCCTAGCTCGTTAAGACAAGCTTAAAATTCTTTAGACGGTTATACCAGAGTTAAAATATATCCAGAATACATCTCTCAGGTAGATTATCGAAGAGGGAGGAAAACAGGACACTGACATGAAGATTATTCAGATTATGCTATTAGTGGTGAATCATACTGGGTGACCAGTAAAACGGTATGAAGAAATATTTACTCACAGGCAAGTTCTGTTTTGTAATGATTTAATTTATCAAACCTAGACCGATCTGAGGCTGTGTAAAAAGCCTCAGATTACTTAACACAGGTAGTCCATGGTTTTTGCCTCAGCTTTTACTAGCCACACCCCGACTCAATTACGGTTTGACTGAAATAAAGCCTGTCTGAAAACATTAAGAAGGATATAAGAACTCATCATCCGCCGGTCTAAAGAAACCCTTCAACAGATGAGAGACAAAGTCGCTGACAGACGTCAGCTTGAAAAGACTGCTTGGTTGCTCCGTGGCCTGGATGACACGCAGTAGTTTGATGGTATCATACATTCTATTCTCTTTCGGAAAATCCTGAGGAATAAAATGGCCATTCATAAGTTTGTGACCTTGAGGTTAAGTGCGCTTGCACTATGCTGCTTCACATAGATCCAAAAAAACCATCAGCCAGTCCAACTCTGATGGTTTAAAAATGAGATGCTGAGGCACGACTTTCAGAAGAAGCAGTTTATGCTCCAACCAACCCACTCTGTCAGGGGAATAGAAAAGTTAAGCTATTAAAAAAATGCATCAATATTTGAGCTTAAATGTTGATGTGTAAACTGCTCAACATGAGGTCTGCCCAGGACAAATTCAAATAAGAGCTGAATGAAACCTTGGTTTGCACTGACTAGTTTGCAAACTTCCTCCCCGCTTGGCCAAAGGACCAAAGGTGCAACTACCTGAATTAGAGAAGCACAGCTTCATACCAGTTCCTCCTTCCTTTTTCCAGTTATTGATAGTTCCGCTGTACTAGGCAGTAAACACAAGTTCATCTGCACAATTTCCTCCTTCAACACAGATGAAGAAATTAAATAGAAAAACAGTAAATTAGAATTTACAATACTTATCAGCAGGTTTCTAAATTGCTCCGTATTTTTTTTGTTATCCCACACCACCACACCCAAAATGAGCACGTCACCGGTCCTAAACAATTAAGGCGGATTCAGATGAGGCAATTTGAGCGTTGCTGTCCTGTGTTTTAATCAAAATACTTTAACTGTGGTAAACAGTCTCCTTTTAAAGCTCCACAAGCTTAACCATACAATATTCTTGCTAGTGCACAGAGATTCATTTGCTTTACTCAAGTTTGAAAGGATACTTAGGTGTGTGTGTGTGTGTGTGTGTGTGTGTGTGTGTGTGTGTGTGTGTGTGTGTGTGTGTGTGTGTGTGTGTGTGTGTGTAAGTAACTGGGTGTTTCCAATAAAACAAGTTCTTAATGGGTAACAGAAACCACACGCTGTAGTTCACACACTGCGGTCTTCTCTTACATCACACTGCTCTCCTCACAATTCACTGAATGATGGAAATAGAATAATTTACGTAAGACTCAACATTACATAATATCTCCACAAAGTGTGATTCTGACAAATAAATATATAATTTGGTAATGAATTCCAAGGACTTTTTAAACATATTTTTGTTGTTTGTTTTGTTAAGACGCCTTATATGCCGATTACAATTCTGGATGATTCGGCTTCTCCAAAGAAAAGCAATTCTGGCCTTTGAGGTCATAATCCTGCAGATTTTAGATGTGTGCATGTTGAAAATTAGCTGATTTACCTCCGTATAGGGCACCACGTTCTGAGTAGAACCTGGAAATCATGAATTAATTTTAATTATCAAAAAGACGTCTAAAAGATCCAGGACACTGACCACTGAGGACCAGAATCATTCAATCCTGTACAGATTTTATTGAACACAAACTCCTTTAACTGCAAGTGCTTTAACTTAGCAAATGTAATGCAGGTGTGTTCCACTGAAAAAAAGTGGGAGTTTTCAGGTGTGATTTCTTTACTGAAAAGGGGGGCAAAACAAACTCTAAATTTGTTTCAGTACGTTTCTGTTATCTAAAAAAAAAAAAAAAGAAAGGCAAAGTTCATATACTGGAAGAATCTGTTTACCAGTCTAGTGTGTAAATCTGATATCAGCAGTCAATGCACCATCATATCAACCATGTAACAAAAGGTAGATAAATAAACATAATGATAATAACTCTGATAAAACAGGGAATCAAACTGAACTGTCAAACATGTTTCAGCTTAATCCAGGGTGGGCAACTCCAGGCTGTCAGGGCCGGTTTCCTGCACCTTCAACATCTCAACTTCAACACACCTGAGTCAAATAATGAGGTCGTTAGCAGGACTCTGGAGACCTTGACTGCACTTAGGAGGTGATTCAGCTGTTGGATTCAAGTGTGTTGTATCAGGGAGACATCTTAGAGTTGCAGGACACTGGACCTCCAGGACCAGGATTGCCCACCCCTGGCTTAACCTCTTTACTGAACCACAAACCACAAGAAGTATCACTAAGCATCATCACAAGCTCTTACAATAAATACCAAGTCTGACTATTTTTGTGTCCTATAAGTTGTCCTGTAACAGGAGCTGCGAAACCTTGGCGTACATTAACAGCTTGTTAATCTTAGTGATGGGCCTTAACGTGTTGACAGTGCAATAAATGGCCATAACGCCATTCAAGAGATCCGGTTGCTTTATATTCTATCCAGAAACCAACCTTAGCTAGCAAGCATATTAAACAGTC
The DNA here is from genome assembly GCA_903067075.1 of Micropoecilia bifurca. Taxonomy (NCBI): domain Eukaryota; kingdom Metazoa; phylum Chordata; class Actinopteri; order Cyprinodontiformes; family Poeciliidae; genus Micropoecilia; species Micropoecilia bifurca. The sequence continues at coordinate 43,469 of CAEGAF010129393.1, forward strand.
TTCATGGAGAAGCTGCAGAGATGTAAGAGCTGCAGCAGCAGCAGCTCTACGGGATGCCACAACTGCCAAACAACAACGTCAACAACGCTTTGAAGCCTGCCGACCATAAATCCCACACCAGCTAGCTGCCTCCATACTCCTTCGCTCATGTTTCCCCTTGCGTTGCATCGAAATTAAATTATATTAACAATATAACAAGTGTCCGGAAATACAGTAGCAGCCCCGGGTGGCTCAGGCGGTCATTCCAGCTTGCGGCAGGTAGTGGACAAACACAAGCGGCCGTCATCACGTACATTACCTTCAGCGTCTTCTTTACCGAGGCCCGTCAGTCCGTGGAGAACCGGGGGGAGATAAATGTCCGCTTTGTGTTTAAAATGAACTGGTACTGGCATGAAGATGTCCGGGGTCTTCCAGCGGCATTGGGATGACACTAAAGGCTGCACCTGGCGAGGCGGTGACGCCGAAATGACACCTCAGTGACGGAGAGTCGTTTTCCTCCTTCCGCGTTGCAGTCAGTGACAGCGAGGCTGTGCGGTGTGACGTCCATTACTCCTCCTTCCTCTCCTCCTTCCTCTCCTCCTCTTCCTCCTCCTCTTCCTGCTGCTGCTGCTCCCTGAATGTTCAGGTGATAAATTAATTAAAATCAACATGAAAGATGCCCACAGATGAATAACGTTGTCTTTTGCTGGGCTCTTTGAAATATCTGCTTAATGTTTGTGTAATATGCTTTCATTTTTTTAATTTGATACTTACACATTGTATAACCTTTTACAAAAGAAATATTTCATTTGAATCAGGTCAAATAGCAAAAAAAAAAAAAAAGCTTGGATATGTTAGAAATGTATATATCGGACAATTTAATTGTTCTAATGCGTTAATAACAAAGAAAATAACAGCAGAGGTATGACCTTCATAACCAGAGCAAGACTAAAGCAGTAGCATTAGTGATGACTTAGGGCCACCAACCAGCAACAAAGAAGTCCTATTCAATAGTGTATTTATTTATTTATTTATTTATTTATTTATTTATTTATTTATTTATTTGTTTATTTATTTATTTATTTATTTTATTTTAGCAGTTTTACCATAGCTTCCATTATCATTTTTGTTTTGTTTTGTGGATTTAGCATTTTGTTGGCTCTTCTAGGTCACAGTAAAAAAACAGTTTGGAAATGAAAGGTGGATTTCCATTGCAGGAAAAAATAAATAAACAGCTCATTTTGCATTGTGTGGGTTTGAGTTAATGGCCTCTGAGAGGAACAATAATCAAGCTGGCATTGGTAAACATCATACGGCATGATAATCAACATGCTGTATGATAAACATCACACAGCATAAGGCATTTTTCACAGATTTTTACATTGGTTCTCTTCCCTGAGTTTTTGCTTCTGCTGTATAGTTTATAAATTAACAAATCTGAAGAAGAAATTGAAATGTCTAAACAAAGGAGGATGGGGGACATTAAAAATACAAGAAGAGATACAATGGAGGTGTTTGCAAGAAGTAAATCCTAGGGGGAAAAAATCTATCTTGACAAAGCCTATTAGGCAAAAATCCTAACTTTTTTACTTTGCAACTTATTTTTTAGAAATTAACTTCATAAAACAATTCAGTGGAACATGCTGCTGCCTGTAGATTACTTTAAAAAAAAATCCAGGAAAAACATCTAGCAACAAACAAATATCTATGATAGATAAAGACTTAATATCTGAAACGACACAGACAAATGAGATCAATTAACCCATCGATATGAAAAAGCTTGAGATTACTTTTTATTACCCGTCATACTATTTCAAACTATGTTTGAAATAGTATGACACAGGCTTAGTGAGCATCACTTACTCCATGTTTAACACAAATCAGACTTGACTAAATTGAATACTTATATAATTTTTTTCTTTAAATTGCATGGACAAAAGAAGACAATATACTTGATTTGATAGTTTATGACGGCATATTTTGCGATAGTAACTTCTAAAAACTGATGTCTGTCCTTCACAAAGAGATGTTTGCATTTGATAGCCCATCCCTCTTTAGCAACATGTCTGAGGTTTGTGAAGTGATGCCTCCTTTCAGCTCTACATCTTTCAGTGAAGAGATGCTGAAAGCTTCTATATTTAATAGAATTAGGATCTATACTTGTTCAAGAGAAAACCAGTATCAGGTTTTGTCTTCAGTTATTCTAAAAAAAAAAAAAAAAATTCCAGTTTTGTCTCCACAACTACCCCAAAAATGTGGGGACTTAACATGCATTCTGGCAATCTTGCAACTTTAATTTTAGTGAGCGAGCTTCTATGGAGCACATTATAGTTTAAAATGCAACAGACGGTGCAATCGGACAGCGATTTACCTTTACCCATCCATCTGATCATCTTTAAAATACATTTTCTCTTGCACCCACAGTCTGGGAGGTTGGTTGCGGACTAGAGAAGACTTCATATTAATATTCATGAACGTCACTGGAACATTAAGCTGATTGAAGATGACATTCCAGCCTTCACCTTTAACGTTGATACCCGTAATCTTCAGAGCTCCCCAGACAGAGCTCACTTTTGCATTCTCCGGTCCATGCAGATTGGTATGTTGGAGCAAACTGCCCAGTACTATTTTAGCTCCCTTTCAGCAGAAACAATGTACTTGAATGTACATGCGACTATTTAGGTTAAAGCATTTTGGAACATGTCTGTAGTACTAACATTTCCAGGCTCTTTGGGAAATCTCAGCAAATTAAAATGTCTTATGACAAGTATTCTATAATAATATAGACTATCACATGCTAACGGTGCGTACTAGAGAATTGCTTCTCAACTTTTCAGAAGAAATCAACAGTTTCATTGAGCCACAAAAGTATCAAACATTATTTGTTGGGCAGATAAAAACAAATGTTAAAATCAAATTGTTCTGCCAAAAGTACTGAGACTTTAAATGATTAATTTCATGTGTTCAAATTGCATCTGTGACCATAGGTGAATAATATCAAGCACCTATGAACGCTCTTCAGAGAATTGGTTTCCATGGCTGAGCAGCTGCCTCTGAGCATTTCATCACATGAAGAGTTGAATATGGAGGCGTAAAATACTTTGCTACTGGACTTTAGACCTGTGGGAGACTATGAGCCAGAACATGTCATCCAACCTCACATGCGCTGCTGAGAGAATATTCTGTGTAGAGGCAAAAATCTCAAGTCTTTTGACAACGTTGTGCATCCGAATAAAACATCAAAACACTTCCAACTTTATGAAAATAAAAATTGAGTCGATATGCTTCAGATAAGCCTCAAATGGAAAATCTATGTCGTTACTCGCAAGTGTAATACCAAACAGCATTTGTATGCTTGCAGTGTTCTACAGAGTCATGTTGAAAATTTAAAGGTTGAAAATGTCTGAGGTTTTCATCACAATTTGTATGTGCTAAAAGATGCTTCACTCACCCCTTCGGCTCTATAATTAAATGTTAAATAGCACCACCACCACCTCACAAACAAAACCGGCGGGCAAATTTGATTTGAAATGTTTTATTCACTTTATCCCCTACACAGAAAAAGAAAAAAAAAAACATAATTTCCATAATTATGTTTACATACTATATATATGCACAGAAATTCACCACCACATCCAATCTCAGAAGACACTATTAGAAGCATTTAAAATTTCTTCTTTAAGAAGCCCATTTACAACCACTAAACAGCCTATAAACAGTGCAAATTGTGACTAAAGGCTCAGGCGTCCACTCTTCAGTCTCACAGCCCCTCTGATGCCATTGCACACACACACAACTCTAGTATTAAACACCTGCAGAGCAGATGTGCTACAGATCACTAAAGTGCAACATTGTATTTAAGCAAGGAGCCAATCTGTGCATTCATTAAGGATCAAATCTATGACAAATGCAATATACAGTGTGCATTATTATTTAAAGTCTAATACATTGTTAAGCATTATGACATGTGCTGCAACTCTTAACTAATCTTGCATATAGAAGAACATTCAGCCATTTGTTCTGCGATCAATACATTCTGTGTATGAATAAAACTGAACTCTTTCAGCCAATTGTTAAATGCATAGATTTTGGAGATTGTGTACATTTTGATATAATTTTAGGTCTGTGAGGACTGGAGTGAAAACGGATGCAAAACACATGGGACAAAATACGCACACCATCACTAATTGAATATTCTTCTTTGAAATTGGAGACATTAGTTATTGATTTTAAAAAATAAAACATTTTACGCCAAAAATCGCTCAAATCTAAAGAACACTGAATAGGAAGAGAAGTAGTTTGTTACATTGGAAAAAAAAATAAAAATCCCTCGATAAAAGGCAGCTGAACAGGCCAACATCTTCGCACAGTAACACCCAAACATCTATGATTTACTTTATTGAATTAAAAACAAATGCCAGATTAGCATGTACACATTAAGAAAAAATAATAAAATGTCAGCTTGATATCTTACCCTAAACAAAATTTAGAAAATATTACAATGGAAAAAAAGGTTTATGGATCAACTCAAGAAGTTTCTTTCAGGAAAGGGACAGCAGTTAAGGTTTTCCAGGGCAGAGTGACAGAGGTAGGTAGCTTCAGACCCTAATCTGGGCTAAAAACCTGAGAAAACACACACAAACCGGTTACCCTAACCCTCCAGAAATCTCTATATATACACACACATATATGTACAAACCAACCGAAGTGCAGGCACATAAAAACAAAAGTTAACCAAATGAAGTGTGGTGTCCAAACAAACTTTTTAGACCATCTAATGTGTCCCTAAAATTCAACAACTCCACGACAGCCAAAGTTGAACAGTAAAGAGGTTAACATGCTACACCTAATGGCTGTGCACCAAAATTAAGGTACCATTTTGTGATAGCACTTTTTGGACAAACCTGAATAAATGCTTCCTTTAAACTGTTAAAAGGCTGTGAGGTGACAAAGCTGTGTGTTGCACTTGAATAAGCACCATAGCCAAACATTTCAGGCTGTTCATGGTATCGCAGTTATAAAGTACAGCAGATTTTGGTAACTGGACAACACAGGAGTTAAAGTTAGTGTTTTGAGCTAAAAATAAAAAGTGACAGTCGTATAATTCAATACAAGAACAAATTGTGTGTGAATGCAAGACATCCATCTGTTTACTACTATAGTAACAATTATCAATAGTGGGCTAAAAAATATGCAGTGATGAAAGAAAGAAATTATGTGCATCAATTTACTCATGTGCAAAACAGCCAACATTGAAACTAGTAGTGTTTTCAGTGATAAACTAGAGTAAACTGGTAGATACAACAATTGTGTAATTCTGTGATTCATTTGTATTAAAAAAAGGAGATGGGGGAGGAAAAAAAAGGCACAAAGGTGCAAGCTTCAAAACTAGCAGAAACCTTCCCTTGTATCATCTAGCATCTAAACCTTTTGCTGCTACCTTCACACAGAACCACCAACCATTAAAAAAAACACAAGAAATGATCTAGAATAATAAAGCAGTGTCCCAGTGTAAGTTGTTTCAGGTTAAAAATATTTAAAGTGACTACATATTTAGTAGCCAGTTCAGTAACAGGTGATCTTAGCTGGTAAATAAAAGCAGGTCAATGACAATTCACAGATACAGAGACTTTGGTTTGCAAAGATGACCTTTCATATCAATCTTTGAAGATCTCTGCATGTGGACATGCTGGACCAGTTATCTCATTCACAGAGAGAGGAGGGAGAGGGAAGCCCTGCTGATAACTGGCCCGTCGCTAAGAAAAATGGTTAAATTTTACCCTCGCAGGACAACGTACCCCCTAGGTTTTCACAGAAAAATACTCAAGAAAAAGGTAATTTATTAAAGTCTTAATGCATCAACATCTTCCCTCCATTCTTTCTCAGAAGGTCAGTTTTTTAGCAGTAATGAACTCCTCCAGCTGGACCTTTCCACTGCCCATGAGACCAAAGGCTGGAAACATCGTTCCCGAACAGTCGACCTGCCTCTCGAAAAGGCACCTCATGGTGTCAGCGTCGTAAAAATACACCCGATGTGCGTCATAGTCCAAGCATACGCCCAGGCGTTGCGGCATGGGAAGCACGCGGTTGCCTGGGTCGCCGGATGATACATTTGCATTGGAAGAAGAGGCCTTGGGGATAAAGAGTTTACCCATGCCCAGGGTGATGAGTGTGAAGGGCTGGGAGAGCTCGTAGCACGCATCCTCGCTGCCACTGTCATGTCCGCTGTCATGGTCATACCTGGAGAAAAGAAAATAAGCTTTAGGATGATCCTCTCTTTCATTTAAGTATATCCCAAGTGAGCTTATTTTAAAAACAGAGGACTATTTATTTAAAGTAACCCTTAAATAAATGACTGCTAAGACTAGTCAGCGTTTTGCTAAAGGATACATCATGAACAGAAACGGCCACATTCTTGTACACTGAACATGGAGTACATCTTTACTTTTGACCCAACAGATCTTTACACAGCCTAGGATTACATTTCACCAACCTGTACTGACATACATGAGCTTGTGACACAAAAGTTCTTGTAATTATTTTAAGGTGACACCCATGGCAGATGAATATTTTTACATCTAATTTAGAGGCCAACTTGATGTCTTTTACAGTTCTCCTGACAGTAAATTGTCAAAAAAAAAGTTATTAGAGCCAGTTTTCTTCACACGATTTTCCGATATTAAAAAAAAATAAAATTCTCCTCCAATAACTTACTGAATGTTCATCACCTTATGCAATTACCACAGATTTTAATTGTCAAAATAAGGTTTTTCTTTGGTTTAACACGAGTGGATCCAATGTGAAAGGTAGGCTTTGTCTGTGAGTAAGCTCTTTATGAGTTCACACCAGTTCTCTCGCATAAATAGGATTATGTTAGCAGATATAGTCATTTAGTAGAACTCCTCATGTTTGCTACCTAGATCTTTGCTACCTAGATCTGTTTAGCACATACCTTGGACTGCTGGTGTCTCTTGGGTTGTGGAACCATTCAGCCAGTTTGGTATCAGAAGCCACGCCGACTTTAACCATGTAGGAGTAAGGCTCCACCTTAAAGGCCCAGTAGTGTCTGGAGAAGACAAAGCTTTATTCACTTTCTCCCCCAACAATTGCAATTACATGACTCCCCTAATCCTTAATGAACATGCTGATGTTGCAAATGAAGCATTTTGTTTTATGCAATTTTCTTTTCCCGTACCTCCCCTGGGAGATGCCCGTGTCCCCAATGATGTAGTCCAGACTGATGTAGCTGCCGGATTGCACACGTTCTGCTGAAAGGAGGAAAGCCATACCCGCCACGCTCTCCACAGCATCCCGTCGATTGTTCAAAATTAGGCGCTCAGTACTGAATCCACACTTGTCACTAAACAGGACGTTAAAAACTGCACGTGGAAAGAAAGAGATGGAGATGGTTAGGGGAAGAAAAAAAGGAAATCAGGAATAAAAGTCCAATAAGTCAAAATATCAGTTGTTAATTTTAGAAGAAACTGAGGATTTAAATAGTTGGACTTTTTAAAAGGCAAGTGGTAGACACCAACACAAGAGGGCGCTATGACACCATTTTAAAATATTTATGCACTAACAGAATTGCCACCTCTTATCTCTTGCTCCATTTACATACATCATCTGGTTACAATTAAATTAAGTCTATAAATAGCTTTTGGGCTGAAGGCCATGATTACAGTAATCCAGGACACATAGGCCGACATGTTCACTCAGCCATCCCACTGCAACCTCAAGTCTTCTTTGGGCAAAACCAAACCATTTGCATTTATCTGGGAAGTCCTTATACCAACCAGGGCATGAAAACAACAATAGATGAATCTAGCTGAGGGGTAAACAGCAGCTCTGCCACAGTACTGAGGTTAGCATAAATAGCAGGACTGCTGCAAGCAAACAACTAAGCAATAAATGCTTGAAGGAAAATATAAAACTTATTTAGCCCCAATAAAATATGGAATAAATCTGGGTCAGCAGCAGTCTAGTAGAGATGCTTTTTCTTAAGATATTAAGAGATGGGGAAAGAAAAGATCCACTAAAATATGTTGCATCAAAAAAAAAGATACAATACACACAATTAAAGCTACAGTATGTTATGTACTTAAATGATGATATGATTAGAAAAAGTTTAATACTTTAATTACTGTAAAATATGTTGGGAGTTGATTTTGTGTCTGAAAAGGTCCATAATAAATCTACACATTTTTATACAAATCTGAATCCAACATACCCAGACCACAACCGAGCGCACAATAGTAACTTACTGGACAGATTCCACTCTGTTCAGTTTATATTTAAGTCCAGACAAGAGAATTTCAGTAGATTTTTGATGCATCTCCTTCCAAGTGCAAACGATGCCAACAAAGATGTGCCAGCAGTTTGCTTTTCCAAGCTGTCAGACTATACACTGTTCCCTCCCACACAATGACCTGCACTGCTTTTAGCTACATCAAAAATGATTAGAAAATCACCATGGTAACCAACTTAAAAGACACACAAAAAAAAAAAACAGCCCTTCTGCTTCATTACTTCCCGCTGTGGGCACTCAAACACAATTAAATATTTAGAAACAAAACTAATGTCATCTGATGATCTTTTCAGGAGAAAATAAATTACCGCAATGCTGCTAGTTGCTCCCCGAAACTACAGAGAGAAGGAGCTTAGCTGCTTCTGCCAAAACGAGGCCACCAAAGGGGGATTGTGGCTCCGGTTGTCTGTTTGCCTTTTAATGCATTTGACACCAACAACAATCTATTGAAGTGACTGAGCAAAACCAAAAAAGATTTTTCTACTCCGTTTACATTTTTCCATCACTGTAATAGTTTATTTTTAGAAGTACAGGTTCTTCTAAAATTAAAACATGAATAAAACATTAATTCAAGTCGATTTTGAAGACTTGTGATGCAAGAGTTTGTCTCATTTGTCACTTTTTTGTCACCGTTTTGAATTTGTTTCCAATATTGCCAAGCACATTGTGCAAGCAGGATGAAAGGTGCAGTTTGAAAAACTAATTTATTTATTACTCTAATTCAAAGAGTGAAGTTGACAAATTAAATCACTCATTCATACAAATTCTTTCCAACAAAAATGAAGTTATTAAACCAAGAAAATGTTTTAGCACTAATGATATTGCCTACACAATGGCATGACAGTTGTCCAGCACTTCTTTGGTGTAAGAAGCTGGTATTCAGAGTGATGTAACCAAATATTAGAGGAGAATTGAGTGGAAGGAAAAATGTGGTAATAAAAGATGCCCAAGCAAAAAGAACAACTCCCTCACTTGTTCAACACCTCAGCAGGGTCAGAAACTGAGCACCTACAGGCCGAGTTGATGAAGGGATTTATGAAAAAGCAGGCGCAGCCAGATACAGATAGCATAAACTACACAGTACATGGACATACTTTACAGTAGCCCTGCAAGTACAGATCATTTTATTCGGTCTCATGTTTTTAATGATGAAAGTCGAAATCTAACTTTATCAAGAGAATGCATACACACACAGTTCCTAAACTACATTAAGTGGAAAAAGAAAAAAAAAAGATTCTCTGATAGAGATGAAACCGTTTCAAAAATATAACTTCCATGCAGAAAAAAAAAGTGGAAAAGAGTAAAAACTATTTACCAGGTGCAGGTGGAGTGTGGAAGGAGACCTCTGGGCTGTATGGGCTGAACATGGAGTTCCTGCAGCTTCGAACTCTAAAGGCGTACTGACCGTCAGGCTCCAGGTCGTGAACCAGAGCACTGGACCCATACACGCTATCTGTAGCCCTCCAGACGCCATTGTCCTCTCCATTCCCAGGAGATGGAGACCGGCTTTGTCCCCCAACTCTGAAAGACAAGATGATGGAATTAAGATTTCTTCCCATTATAACACGTGGAGTGACTGTCTGTTTGTTATAATTCAACGTACTTGCGGTACTCTAGAACATGGTGATCTGTTGGTAGATGGTCCTCAGGGAGCCTCCAGCAGATGGAGGCCTCGTTGTAAACTCTGCTGTGGGACCAGTCAATCAGAGGGGGGTCTGGGACTGGAAGAGAGGGGAGCAGAGAGAATTAATTAAATCTACACATGAAATGGTAAATGTAAAAAGAATTTTTTTTAAAAAGACCATGATGTTTACATATATTCTTTAAAGTTGTCTCAGACAAAGCAGAGATGAAATAGTTTTCCTGTAATGTGAAGTGTTGCCCTTCATTATCAACTTTGACAAGAATGAAACCTCCTAATTTAAGAAACGTATTGGGTTGGATCATCTCTTCCCACTCAGCAGAAAGGATAAGAGGACTTTGCTTAATGGAGCTTAAAAGGTTTTTACAGAATCGCTGCCTGGAAGTAGAAACACCCCGAGTACCGACAGTCTTCCTCTCCTCACTCCCAGTTGACTTTTCATCCACACATTTCAAATATTTCTCCATTTACAGGAAGTAGAGCTTGCCTAAGAAACAGCAGCCACCTCACAGTAGCTTTAAACACATTTACAGCCCTTTGATTTCTTTATGGCTTCTCTGCAGTGCTGTGAGAAAGTATTCCCCCATAAAATCTCTTTTGCTTTTCATTTCATACTGTGGTGTAAGAGATCAAACAAACTTTAACATTACATCACTAACCTGAAAGGCCACCAACTTTCTAAAAGTTGACAGAGCGACGTTCTCACTCGTTCAATACTTCAGTTTTTGATCCACATCTTTTCAAATCCCTAGTGACTGCTTTTTAAAAAGCTCTACCAATGCAGATTTACTTATTCTGTCTGGAAAACATTTCTTTACAGTCTGCTCTCCTTTGCAAAAGGCACTGTACATTTTCAAATAGAGTTAAATAATTAACTTTTGAAAAGCATAATACAATAAGAGCACCAATGCCAATCCACTATATATTTATGTGCTTTGATTTCACATTTTGTCTGCAAAATCAGTTAAAGCTGCAAAATCCGTTAAAGCTGCATAACTTGAGGATCTCATTTTAGAGTCATGTATTTAACAACTTGGTATAATTTTGAAAACCAAACACCAGGCTAGAGGGATTGTCTTTTTTTGCAGATGAGTAATTAGGCCATAAGATTGTGACAAATCTAATACTGAACACAGATTTTAAAGAATTAGACTTGTTAGTGAAACTATCTTGACCAAACCTTTTGTGAGAATTGGAAAAGGAGTACAAATAAGAATCAGGTTCAGGTCTTTCACAGGCTCTTAAGAGTAGATTAATCATCCTCCATCATAAAACACAGAACCAGAAGACATGGAAACACTATCTCCATTAAGAGAAAAATTCTGTAAAAATCACTGATTGAAATCATTGTTATTGTATAAACAACAAAAAAGGTGCAGACACAAAAACTCCTAGCATGGCACCCTCTTCCACATATGCAGCAGTTCTTTCTGTGTTTACTGATGCATCATCCACCAAGACCTAAACTCATTTACTGCAGCACAAGAAAGCTTCCACAGCATCTTTTCCCTCTGAACACAAGAGAGAGAGTCACTGCAGCAAAGGCCTGCAGGCTGTATGGATTAGAGTAACGTTGATACAGCTGCCACCCAACTGCTCCATTAAACTCTTCCCTTAAAGACTGTTGGGACTGATTCAGGCAACACTTTTACATAAAAAAATGATTAAGTCAGATACCTGGTGTTAAAAAAAGCACTGCTCATTTAGATTTTGTCCATCTCTAAAAATTAAAGACTAAAGGCATTTCTGATTGTAATCAAACTAAGCAGAAACAGAGAGAGAAGGAGAGCAATTAGAAATGTTGGCTTGATGCACATCAATGTTGACAGACAGCTCCTACATACATTCAAGACTTCAGACACAGCTGCCACTGAACTAGTTATAAAATATGGGCTTTGGAAAAAGATTTAAACGAGGAGTAAAAAGGCCATTTAAGCTTATTTTTACATTTAAAAAAGAAAAATATTTATTGCTGGTGTGCAATTAACATAAGAGTCAGCGGTGGATAATTTTAACCTCAGCTGTCTGCTAAATCAGTATAGTAATATTTCAAATGCACTCATCTGAACAGATAATTGTATATGGCTTTCCGTTTATACAATATGTAATTATTGCATCTTGAATATGTCAATGGGCTCCAATTCTATATATGCATGTAATGAGGGTATTTATCATTAATGTTCTTTCTTCAGAAAGCACAGAGCATGGTAGACCATATTGCCATCATTGTATCCGTTGCTCAACTTGCTTACCCTAGATGACCTCTGACCTCTTTGCCCTTTCACAGAGCTGAGCATGTGACATGGAGGCGATTATAAACCACTTGTTCTGGCCATCAACACCACTAGTAATCCAAAAGGCTGAGTACAGGGAATGTGTCCACAAGTTCAATGAACACACACAAAAAAAGACTACATTTTATTTTATTGATTTTTTTTTGGAGTTGTTTAAGAATGAACTGCATGTTCATTGACAAAATATATATATATTTATAAATTCTAAGCATATTTTTAATTTAAGTTTGATGACATTACACAAGCAGGCAAAGACTGAAGATTTAAGCAGAGAAAATGCAACAAAGTGGCTATACCTCCACCGAAGCACATCTCTTTCAGCAAAGTTTCCTCTTTGGACGTGTCCAGCACAAACTCATCAAAGCAAGGGTCAGCTGAAGGGTGGAAGGTCTTTAGTGACTCAGTGGCTTTTTGAATCCTGAAAAACAAGCAAGCAAGAAATCATAAGAAAATCCCACAAACATCAAAATGAATCAACACAGATATTTACTGAAGAGACAGTCTTGCATGAGGTCTGATCTTTCACATTTTCTGGCCTGGGATCGTCTAAGCAATCAAATATAGACCAACTATAAACTAAATTAAAGCTTTAACAAGAAAACTAAACTCACCACTGTAATTCCCTCCCAAGCCCCCCAGTGAAAACTTTCCCAGATTAACCAAAGCTGCTAAAGCAGATTAATTAGGCAGATTAGTGCAGGAGATACGGCAACACTTGGCGCTGATGGGCCACTGCAGCAAAAAGCTTTCCTTACGTGCCCTTCTGTGCATGTGACTGTGTTCCCAACAGATCGCAGTCACATACGTAACCGCTTTAATAGGCTGAATACGAAAATAAACCCACCCAACCCAGCTAAGAACAGCAGCAGGAGAACAAGTAAATACAGCTAGCAAAAAAATAAAATAGACTTTCCTCCGTTTTACATCACAATGGTCCCATCACTCCAGCGGTTTTTAGCGACATCTGGCAATAAAAGTGTATCCTTCTGGCCACAATTATGATTGGCCAGCAGAGTCTGAAAGCATGGTGCTTTAAGCGCAGCCTTTGGGATTGCAAATGTTGGCAGCATTGTAGCCATGGTCATAATTGTGATTTGATACATTGCGACATCCCAGTTAAAAGCATTTTTATTCCATTGGATCTGCACAAGTTTTGCCCCTGGACTTGGAGGCCATAGCAGATTTCCAAATGTTCATCCACATGACGAAATCTTGACCAAAAGAAAACCAAAGATGTGTTCAGTTGTAATGCGTTTCCATATGTGAGAAAGTAAATGGTGTATGAATTAGTGTTGCATTGTTAAGAGCATAAATGGAGCTGTGCGTCTGTGTGAGGAGATTTAATTAATGCAAGAGTGTATGCGAGTTTGAGGATGACGAGCTCGAGAGGATGTATGATCTTGCGTAGTCAAGTGTCTTTATACTGCGTTGAGAATTTATACAAGCCCATTTTATAGAAATGGTGAACTAGCCATTTACTCTCGTTGCCACACATTATTTGCAGAGTTTGATTTGTTGCCATATTTGCCTGCAATGTCAAGGTTAAGTAACTCACCTGTCTTTCTGCACTATTGCCAATACTCTTGCAGGGTTTATATTTTCAGTTACATACATACTTCTCCATTTGCTCAGCTGGTTATATTATAAATTCTATAAGACCTGCATAAAATATTTAATGGGTAAATTAGTGGAAGCTATACTGAATCGGCCTATCTGCATGCAATGTTTAACCGGAGACAAATGCTATGCACGCAAATTCAACATGCCAATTTAAAATGCATGCCAAGTTTAATGGATTATATTCCGTCACACAATTTATATGCATGTTTAAAGGGCCTAAAGGTTAAAGCTCATTAAAAATGAATGTAAGACTATTTTAAAAACATTTGAAAAAAGTTAAGTCAATCAATCTCATCGCATGAAAAAAAAAATTAAAAGTTACTTTGTTTTAGTAGATGAGTAGACGTGTTTCCTAGTTTTAGGCAATGCACTGCAACATTGAGCTCTGTTTAAACACAGCTGTAATATTACTTTGACTTTGCAGATGATCCTTTGTGTAATTGCCAACTAGAATATTGATCATTATTCTGAATAGATCCAGTTGGCAATAATATTCTGCTGTGTACCTGACATGTAGCTGCTTTGCAGTCTGGACAAAGCAGGACTGATCGGTCTCTTTCAGCACCTCCTGGGCGTAGCCAACCAGGCCGCTGTTCTCCAACATACCCTGGTACTCCTCCACCTGCAAGCATTAGAAAGAAGCAAGGCATAAAAAAATAAAAATACATACTCTAAAAACACAAATATAAGCCTGCAGTTTCTAAACGTATTAAAACGCCTCAGTTGGTTTCATACAATTAAATTATCCAGGTTTAATGTAATTAGCCAAACATATATCGAGATGTTTTGTACCTGGCCTTTCAGTTGGTCTATGCGTCTGTTACGGGACTGTTCAATGGATCTCAGCATCTCAGATTTTCTTTCTTGAAGAGTCTCAAACAGACGTTCAAAATGTTCGTTGGCTTCACGCTCTGCAAGCTGTCCATTTTCCTTCAGAAAAAAGTTAAAACAAATGTAAACCCCCAAAATAAAACATACATTTAAAAAATGCAAAAGATGAATAAAAGGTTGATGACTGCAACCCCTTTTTATATCCAAATATTCTGAAGACTATGGCACTGAACAGCTTTGATTCATTTTGAAACTCAGGAGCATCCCAAAAGGCTTTCATTGTGCTCAGATATATTAAGAGTGTGTGTACTGAAGTCCAACTTCAAAGAGAAAAAGGTAGAGCATTTTAAAGGTAGTCTAAAGAAACTGAGTTCAAACTAAGCTTTGGATTCCGCATCAGTTTCATCTTCATACAAAGAGAATCCAACCAGCTGATGGGTTGCATCAATATTCATGAATATCCCCAAACCCATTTTTTGGAAATACTAACTTTTATGATACATTATTCTTTAATTGCATAAAAAGACAAGACATGTTAGAAAATATTTTCAGAATGCCAAGTACAATTAAAAAAAAAAAACCCTGAGCCGAGAATGAAGGAGTTGCAGCAGCATGAGTCAGCGTCCTCTCGCTCCCTTACCTCCGTCTGACTGATGAGCCGGTCAAGCTCAGTAATCTGAGTCCTGACCTGGTCTTCTTTACTGATGAGATAATGGATACTCTTCGCTAGTTTTTCCTAGGGAGACAAAAGATCAGCAGCATTTAAAGAATATTTCATTTCAAACAACTTATAGAACAACATACATTTAAGTATATTTTTACTAATGCTTTAAACATGGAACCACTTTAAAATCTCATTTGTGTAATTCTGTTTGTGCCAACACTCATCCTGTGTAGTCTTGGGTCAGATCAATATTTACCTCCCATCCCACAATTCACAGCAGCAGCAGCTGTTAAGTAGTTCCTGAGTGTGCCATAATGCATTAGTGTTCGAAGCAGCAGAAACCCAAAACAACTCGCTGACAGAGGTTTCCAGAGCCACTCAGATCATTTGATACACAATCTATTCTGAAGTTACAATGTGTGCAGAATGATGAGGAACAAATGGTCTCATTAAATATGTAAGAATGCATTGTTTGCAGCCACACAGACAAGCACACAAGGTTGCAGTGAACGTGCTTTGAATAGCACCAGAGATTTAATCAACCATGTCATATTTTTAAAGCAAGATTATTCCGTTTAATTTTCAGAACTTTTTCATAGCCGCAGCAAACAAAGTCTGAAATCTAAATTCTGGATTCTTAGGGGAGTCCATACATTCTGAAAAATACAACAGGAACAAGAATGAACTATGCTGGGGACATAAATTTGATGTTGTGTTTCTCCACTTGGGTTTGAGTTTCCAGTCTGTTAATCATCAACAGGCTGGTGCACACAGAAGGTTTACGTCAATCATTAATATTACAATAGGAGAAAAAGATCCAGCGACTGTCGATTCATGGTACTGGATGATAAAATACAAGATCCAATTGAGATTTTCTATACGACACTTAATCAAACTCAAGTAAAATACAACTGTGGAAGTTTTGTAATGTGTGACCATATGCACTGAATGCATTCCCCTTTAACAAAGGAGGTCCAACATGTAGGATTTTACTGTAAAAATATCAATAGTCCAAAGTGTTTTTCAGCCCATGACAACATCACCACTGACTCACTCGGACTAATCTTTGTTATCTGAAGAAAAGTTTTTGTAGCACTCCCAAATACAAAGCAGAACAACAATTCAAGTTTATTCCAACTTTTTTTTTTCTTCAAGAAAGCAAACCGTCTTTGTACCTTGAGGATCTTGTAAGCACTGCTCATCGAAGTGACTTTGTGGTTGGCATGGGACCCTCCCAGTTTACACAAATGGCACACCGGCCGTCTGCAGACTTCACAGTACATGTTCACCTTCTCCATCTCGTGCTCTGGACACATGAGCACCTGAGAAATTCAACATATCACACTATTATTGTCTGAGGAAGACGTCTGGGGCACAAGTGCTGCACACAGCTGCATACTATAGAGTTACAGCATCCATTTAAACAAGGAGTTAAACTTAGACCTGAAGAATGTATGAAACAGTCGGCTGCAAAGCAGATAAATGCATGCAAGGTGGAAGCAACACAGATCAAAAATGAGCTGAAGGGAAACAGGAAGAGGATCTGAACTATAGTAGGAAGTTCTGAATAATAAAAGAAAAGTCCTAAAATACACAGAGATGAAACTGCATTTTTAAATGCCAACGTCCCCCATAGAGGTCAAGTATTTTTAAGCTGAGCAGTTTGATTAAATTTAGCTTCTCTAAAAGTCTATGAATCGTTTTAAGTTTCATCCTCACATGGTAACGTTTGCATTTTATCTGAAGCTGTAAAATTTACTAATTGCTGCTTCAAGCAGTGAGGCTAACGGTTAGCAAGCAGCAATAGTATCCAATGCATTCATCTGTTTCACACAAAGTTTCCATTTGAGAAGACCATATTTTACAGACTCAAATTTAAAAGATACTGACTACATAAATCACGAGAGGTATTTTTCATGTTTGTTCTCTAAACCTAAAAAAACTAAATAATATATAAAAAAGATACTCAATACTAGCTTAATTTTTGCAAGTTAAAATCAGCTTTTTTAACATTAGTAACACTTTGAGTGTTTGAGAATAAAAGCTTTAAAACCACAAGTTTTGTCCAAAACTGAGCCAAGACCCTGGCAGTCAAAAACTAAAAAACTGTTCAGGAAAAAAAAATATATAAGTGCAGCCTTCACAGAATCGCA
The DNA here is from genome assembly GCA_903067075.1 of Micropoecilia bifurca. Classification (NCBI taxonomy): domain Eukaryota; kingdom Metazoa; phylum Chordata; class Actinopteri; order Cyprinodontiformes; family Poeciliidae; genus Micropoecilia; species Micropoecilia bifurca. The sequence goes on from CAEGAF010129393.1 coordinate 60,957, forward strand.
TCTCACAAATAGCGTTGCCGTTTACCTTTGGCCTAAAGTTGGTGGTGGGACCAACGTACTCATGCTGGGCTTTGGGCGTGCCCCAGGGATGGTGTAATTTGAAGCACTCGTTGCAGTAGCTAGCTTTGCAGTCCATGCAGCTCTTAGTTGCCTCCTGCTGGTTTGGAGGCTTACAGACGTTACATATGATTGCAACGGCCGCGCGGGCAGCCTGCCTGTAACGCTCGACGATGCTCTCCAGGGTGAAGTTACGGAACAACATGCTGATGCCGCGCTCTCCCAGGTCGATGTCATGCTGGCAGCCGGGGCATGGGATGGCGGTGACCCGGGGAGTCACAGACCCTCGGCGCCAGCCTGGGGATGAGATTGAACCTGAAGGAAAGCAAAGAGCCATGCATTAGGTAAAGGTCATGTGCCATTTGGATTCATACCCTCAGGCCATAATGGTTCCAGTCTTGTTAGAGGCTCTATTTGGATATGCGAGCATCAATGCAATGAATTACAAGGGAATAGTTTCCATGAGAGTCAAATGGGGGTCTTTGTTGAATCCGAGACCTCATCTGTGCCAGATTCTGGGCCGTTACATCATTGGGGGTGACATACCAGCTATGATCTTAAGGCCAAAATGCCATTGTGCGCAGCCTTCACAAATAGGGCCTCTGCATGTCTCCCTTTGTGCTTTATTTCCACAATGACAACTGCTCAGAAACACGGAGCAAAACACCAGCACAGGCAATGCAGGGAGCAGAGGTCATCCAGAGGAAAAAAGTACAGAAGGGGAAACCATCTGGGAAGAATGGAGCATTAGTGAGGATTCATCAGATGAAGACTGCAATCAATGAAGATCGAAACCTACCAGCTAATTAAAAATATATCCAAGTCATCCAACACCTACAATGCAAGTGATGCTAATTTTAAGTGCAATCAGTGATTTGAAAGAGTTTTCCCAATGGAAAAATAAAAATCATCTTAACAGAACATAACCAAGTAGTAAAATGCTATAGATACATAAATGTCAAGCTAATGAACAAAGGTCCAGTTCAATACAACACTAAAAATCTCTTGAAGCAGCAAAGCTTTCAAGAGATTTGCACAACACCCATCTTGTTACTGATGCTGCAGCAGCAACAGCATCACAACAAGGCAGCAGCACAAACTGTTCACAAGATCACATCACAGAGACAAGCAGAATGACCACACTGAAAGCCAGCGAACTTAAGTCAGTAAACACACAGAAATCAAAATATTGCTTCACGTTTTTGGGGGACAGGGGAAGAGAGGAGTGCTGGATTTATCTCAGTTTGCAAGCCAGTATTTCCACTTCGTTTCCTGGGACCTGGAAATTAAATCAAACACTCCTCAGGTAAGCCAAACACACAAGGAGGCCACTTCAAACAGCACTTCTGCAGGAACAAGGTGGAGCTGAAGGAAAGTAAAAAGATGTGACAGAGCAGCAGCAAACTGATTTGTGTAGCCATGTGCATGCTAGGTGAGATGGTGACTGTGTGGGGATGGTTAACTTGAAGGTGGTAAACTTTGAATATGGGCAAATTATGAACCAAAACCTTCCTACAGATAACTCCACGTTATGGCAACAGATGTCATTGGATGATGAAAGCCTTATTTAGAGCAACTAATAAATCCCACGGTCATTTCTATCCTGGAAAGGTGATCAATAAATGAATGTCTTCAGACCACATGATGACTCGGGACAGAGTGTGTGAATTGACTGCAGACAGTCAATTCCATGTACAAATTATTTTCTAGAGCTGAAGAAGGAGCTTAAAATAAGTCATTGCAGGTCTGAAAAGGGACAATTTGTCCCAGGAGATTTTACCCCACAATCAAGAAAACAAACGTTCCTTGAATAGTTTCTAATTCAATAATAATCACTTATCTTAAAGAAAAGACAAAAAAAAGAGTTTACATTTCTGTCATACTTTCCCAATCCCTGGAGGTCTATAGCTTTCGTCTTTGCAGAAAATTGGTGGCATTTCATGTCACAACGTTGAAGTTTACCAAAGACTTTTAAGCAACACCTTCTTTCACAAATACTTGTATAGGCAGTCTGCTTGCCTCTGTCCTGTTTTATATACATGTGTGAATGGAAGTGATTGGAAATGCTCATGTCATTGACATGGATGGGTGAGTCAACACTTGGCATCGGACTCTGACCAAGTAATTTTGTGAAAAGTTGATTTTCATATCCAAAAATCATGCCGTTACCCATTTTCAATTTTCTTTTCAAGCTTATTTATGCTCTAATGCATCTTATTTTATCAGCCAAAATGGGTTAAGAGGTGAATATATTTTTTTGAATAGCTTGTTACTCCTGATCCTAACAAGATCTGAGCATCAACAAAGTAGATATTGAGTCTGTTTTCTTAGTCATCAGTGTGATTCATCTAAAAACTCAAATGTATAAAATAATTGGCAGTAGACTAGACATCTTTTTACTAGCTGTGGTATGATTGTCAGGTTTGGGATTAAAGAGAAAGAGCTTGAGGGCAAACACATTTCTGTCCATAAAATACTTGAGACTCACAGAAAGCTTAAACATACTTAAGGCTTTCAACTTTTTATGCCGTTATCTTTTTACATTGAGAACGACATTAATCCTTCTCAATAAAACTGTTCTACTCGCCAGCAGGATTTATGAAGTCGAGCCAATGAACACACATTCCAGTTTTAGATCAACTCCCAGGAAACTTCCTCACTAATTTTGGTCCTTTGTGTTCTTTTTGGCAGAGGGCCCCTGTCTGCTTTAAAATCTTTTTAAAACCTTCGTCAGCATGAAACAACCCTCTTATCAAGCTGGCCTCTTTACGGATAAATATTCCTTTATATTTCCATCTGACAGAGTGAGGTTTGTATGGTTGTGTTGAGAGGTAAAGTTGGAAATGTAGAGGTTCAACCAAACTAGGGTCTTACAGGGGTTCTACAGCAACACTGTACTCACTACTATAGCTACTGAAAACACGGATCCCGCGTCTACCTCGACTTCCAAACGACCTTCGCCCTGCGGCTGCAAGCAATGAACAGAGAGGTGAGATGAGACCAACAAGAAAAATGAAATGATACATGATGTGAAAGTGACAAGTGAATCCAGCTGGTAGAAGCATTACAGTGGATAAGCAAACTTAAACTAAGGAAAAGGCAAGAAAACAAAACGTGACGCAACAGGTTGTGAATAAAAAGTATATTTAACCAATGCTTAATTCTTTAAGCTTAAGGGCTTAACATGAAAATAATGGCACCACAAACATGTTTTATGTTAAGAATCAGGTCAGAAGAGTCAGACAGTGATTAAAAAAACTTGTAAGTTTAGTTTTACCTACAACTTGTTTTTCAAAATACTGATTTTGATATTTAGGCACAACTAATCCACACGAACCAATATTATCCAAGAGGCTAATATTTAGACATCCATCCATCCATCCATTTTCTTTTGCACCCTTGTCCCTTGGAGGGGTCGGGAGGGTTGCTGGTGCCTATCTCCAGCTGACGTTCCGGGCGAGAGGCGGGGTTCGCCCTGGACAGGTCGCCAGTCTGTCGCAGGGCAATAATATTTAGACAGTACACAATATTCTACTAAAGCACTACAAGGTTTATTGCATTTTCCCCCTTATAGTCTAGTTCTAGTGACAACCAGGAGCAGAGATTCCTTGGAACCAATTTAATTTCTGTCACAAAATCCTTTGTGTAGCTCTGTTATGACGCTGCTTTTAAATGCCAGTCTCTATAGCCAAATGACCAGTTAACATGCAGAGCATTGTGTTGATTTACAAAAGTTGGTTTCTTAAGACATTAAATGAACATTGAGGAATAGAAACTGAAAGATACTCCTAATGTGAAAGTATCTGTCTGCAGGGACAGTGACAAATAACCTTGCGTCTTCCTGTTCCTACATTACAATTCTCTACATCAGAATATATCAGAGTGTCAAAACATCTTGGAAGAAACATTTTCAGTAGCATGAAGGGGTTCAGTTCCTGTGGAAAAAAAAAAAAAAAAAACACAAAAGAAAAACCCAGAATCTTTGTAGCTTTTTCTTGTCCTTCAACCAGAAAGACCAAGGTAAACCCTCACATTATCTTTGTTTAGCAAACCTTATATTAGGCCTTCAAACTTTGGTCTTTGAAACTAAAGGTCCTTCAAAACAAATATTTTAGATATTACCCAACAGAGAAAAAGCCTAACCATTAACTTTTTAATCCAATTATATACAGCTAATAGCCATTGTTATTTCACACCTGAAACTTATCAGTTATGAAGATAAATTCATCATGTTTCTTACTGGTCAGTAAGAAAGGCTAGTTTCTTTTTTGGATTTGTTCGCTCAAGAGTTTTGACCTCTCAATTTTGGGCAATTCAATTTTTTGTATAAAACATCTGCATGACAGTTGAACCAAGTTATCTTAACTGATGCATAGCATCATCAAAATTAAATGATAGTCAAAAAGAAAAAGTTTTTGTGACCACCATCTTCTTTCCCAGTACATCTTGTCTGAGCTGCCTACCGACAAATATAGGCTTAAGTCTTTTTTCCTCCGTTCATCTAATCCCTCATTCATTCCTCACAGGCAGGTCGCATCACTATGGCTACACGTTATCTGATCTCTGAGGAGTGGGGGCAGAACAACAAGTCTCCCCATTTGTGAGTTTAAGCCAGTAGTCCGCTTAAAGTTGAGCAAAAACACCCCAATCCCACAGAATCCGAGCCTCTTAATCTGCAGATTAGATGCGTTTAAGACGTGAGCAAATTCACCACTAATCACAGAGGGAATTCCACACGATCCATTAAAAAAAAGCCCAAGTTAAGAAAAAGTGACATCAAATATCAAACACAAAGTTAGTTTCTACATCAGCAAGTTGTCATTTGTTTACTAAAAGGAGGATTTGATCATTTCCTGCATCAACAGGCGCAGTCCTGTCTGTGAAGAATGAGCCCTTTCAGGCTGCTGAAGCAGGCTCTGAATAAGAGTTTGAAAGCATGGAGAGGTGTTTTTTTTTTCCAGCCAAGGCTGAATAACTTACCGAAAGCCGTTCACCTCACTGTACTCCAGGGATTTCTGTTCTTCTGGTTCAAGTTCCTCATGATACATTATGGCAACGTGGCATCTCGGGTTCATAACTACAGCGTGTCAAATCTGAAATAGTCGGGGGAATTTTTGGAAAGTAAGGCACAACAGATTCAGCGATCTGAATTTTTAGTTTGGTTTCTTATCGGTTTTTGTAAACCTTTGACCTCCTGAGGGAAGTTTCACATTATTCTAATTTCTCTATGAGGTTCAACAGCATTTGAAAATATTTTTTCTAAACTTTCTGCAATAAGACAATTATTTTATTGCAAGCAGAGGCGTGACAGTCGTTACTCTAAAACTACTTTACTGACACTTTATAAGTAAAGTTAACATGGTTACATATTTGAGCTTTAAACAGTGTTAGAAAAATATATCAGTGATGAATCTGGCTATCAAAAATAAAGTCAGGTCTTCATACATCTACCAGTGTTTTCTGACTGAACATTTGACAGAGGTTGAAAACTAAAAGACAAAAAGAAACAAGAGCCCAAGTGGACAGTAAACGTGTCAACAGGTCATAGAAAATAGTCTTTAAAATGGTTTCATTGACCATTTATCCTCCTTGCAATTATTTTTGAATACCTTATTGATAGGTTATCTGATAAGACTCTTAGACATAGATTCAAAGGTGGCTAGTTTAACTTGCAGTATTTGAATATTACGCTTTCATGGATCAGAAAGAATTCACATTCTTGAGTCTCTGACCTGACCGCCAGGTACGATCAAACCAAAAAACTAAAGTTGTTGAATCTACAAGTTATACAATGGTAAAATTATCCAGAGAATTAGTTCTAAAAAAATAAAAAACTATACAGTTTAGATTAAGATTTAAATTTCCATCAGACATGTATCCCTTAAAAAAATTTAGGGTTATAGCTTTAAATTTTATTCAAAGTCAAGTTAAAAATGCATACCCTTCATCAATATGAAAATATTTCTTGCAGTTACACCAGCGTAATCCTACTTTTAATTGCCGATCAGCTTTGTGCTTTGTTCCAGTTTTATTTGGATGATTTATCTGAATTTGGATGTGAATTTTGCTCTGAGATTAATAAAGTACATTCGTTCATCTCAAAAGGCCCGATTCCCATCATCCTAATCCCCAACTCTAGATAATAAAGATATCTGAGCATGCAGCATCTCAACCTCACTGCAACAAAGCCTGAATTTTAAGTTTAGAAAAAACGAGCAAACATACATTTTGTACAACCGTAGAAGGATTGGAAGGCGACAGAAAATTGCAGCTACTCTTTTATTCCCAAAATAAAAAAATAAATGACCAGGAGGCATTTGTTTCCCTGCAGGTGTGTGAAAACCGTCCGGCCGACTGCTCCATTGTGCCTTTAAAGAATGAAATTAGAAGTGGTGCTGACTGAAATCAACAGTTTTCTAAAGTTTGTTCCAGATTATGTGGGACAAGAGCAGGAGGGAGGGCTGTGTTTGCACCACATTTAAACACACAAATACTTGTCCTACTTCCTGCTGCTCAGACTAAGCCTTTTCACTCTGAACCAGTCATTTGCATCAGCTAAAAATTTGCTTATTGTTCACAAAATACTCACACTGCCCAGTTCCACTCATTAGTAAATAGATTATGTACATTTCTATAAAGTAAGTATGATTTTGAACTACATGCGATTTGAAAGCAGAGTTAAAAGCTGAAGTCAAAAGGAAATTGCAAGAGGAACAAAATAACAGGAAGTCAACACTACTGTGGAAAAAGTAATTTTGACTTCAGTGGAAGCCGATGAACATGACACAACACCCATCTTTTCCCAAGGTCTGGTTATTAATTTCCATCAGCTCAAATAGCTGCTAATCAGGTTGAAGCACCGTTTCCCCGACAGCAGCTCCCGTTATTAACTAAACATGCTGGATCCCCAACACTAATCACCTCAACTGTAAATCCCATTCCTGGAATACAAAGAAGAAAACCTTCACTCCAGCCACAGGAGAATTTAATCAATTTGCTTTCCTTACCGCCCAAACTCACCTGATCTGACAAGCCTGTCCAGCCTCTCCATGGAGGGGGAAGGCACCCGGGACCTCGGGCTGCCCGGCACCGAGCTCTCGGAGCCAGCGTCGAACGAGTCCTCATAGTTCAGCATCAACAGCTCTTTGACACACTTGTGGCAGACGCTGTGCTGGCAGGGCAGGATGAGAGGGTGGGTGAAGAGCTCCTTGCAGATGGGGCAGATCAGCTCCCGCTCGATGTTCTTGATCGGGACCTGGCAGCGAAGGACTCCGTTACAAACAGCGTCTCCACCATAAGACATGCTTAAAACTTGAGGTTTACTCCCAATGGGAATGTTATCTTGATCACAAGTTACCAACACACAGAATCATGAAAAGGTATTTGGTTAGAAAATAGGGAAAGTCAAACCAAGTTGGGGAAACAAACATAAAAGAATGTGTTTGATGGTTGGTAAACACCAAGACGTATACATTATGGCTAAAGTGTGGCCAAAAACCAGCACAGATATAAAACATGGTGATTGTTGCGTTGGATTCTGGGGATTTCTATTCATACATGGTGAGATTTGGGGGTCACTGATAAAACCCTAAAGGCTGCAAAAGGCTTCAGACTGGGGCAAAGGTTCACCCTCCAGCACATGTCCAGAGTAACAGTTTACAGAGAATATTCATGCGTGATCTCGGCCAGGAGAGCTGAAATCCGGTCCTCAACATGTCCCATCCTGAAACTTTGAGATGCATTCCTGCTTCTACAAACCAGAATGCCATGAATGCTCACAGGCCTCTTAAGAGGTAAAAAGATGCCGATGTTTGATTCTGGAAAAGAGGCACGAAAAAGCTGCAGGACAGTAGAGCTTAAGGACCGGACTTGGGCATCCATGGTCTATTCAGAGTCCAAAGTCAAATCCAACTGGGTATTTGTGGAAAAATCTGATCTTGAACCATCTCACAAATAATATTTAAGTATCTTGAGGTCCAACTCTGGCAAAGACATACCATTGTCAAAGTGACCTCAATTTCCCACAAAGAAAGCCCCAATGAAGCCTCCATAACAGCCATTTACCATGTTCTTCCCACGTTTCTGATAGCATTACAACAATCATCACCATGTTCATTTGTAACCAAATAAGAGTTAAAGTGTGAAAATAGTTTGGTTGCATTTTCATCAATAAATAATGCTCTGCTAATAGTTTAATTAAATTTTTTAAATGAGTGTAAACAGTTGGTCATTAAAAAAATGGTTTCCAAGAGACCGTTGCTAAGACAATTATAATTATTGTTCGTCTATACACCCAACATTGTTGAATAAAAAACATGTATGCAAAGTTTCATGCTTGTATTGACTTTCGAGCAATTCTAGCCATATTTTACACCAGTCATTGAGATTACATAACACGGGATTAACCCTGGCTAAGTATAGAGAAACAAATACCCGCTTCAGTTTCTCACGTTTCAACATAAAATGAGGATAAGAAAGTCATTCTAAACGCTACAAGCCAACTTCTAGCGTCCAACAACCAGCCGCTCGCTGATTGTTAATTTAGTTCAGACGGTGCGACCAAACCAAGCTGCCACATAACCAGCGTGTTAAAGCAACAATGCCCAGAAGGATAAAGGAAGTTTAAAGACAGAGAGACAAACAAAGCTGCCCACAAGCGGAAGAAAAGCCCAATAAAGACGAAACAAAGACTCGAATCAGCAATGAATGGACAACTCCGCCTGCCCGCAACTTGAGCAGGCAGAAGAACCACAGGCTGATTTAACAAGGACTGAAACAAACATTATCTTCTTACCGAAAATGCACTACTGCTTCGCCGCATCTCCGCGGTCATGATGAGGCAAAAATAAATAGATAATTAAATAAAATACTTTTTCTTTTCTTCTTTGTTTCTCTTTCTGTCTGAGGGTTAAAAAAAAGCGCCTTGTCCGATCAATTAGTCCAGGACAAACCGCAGCAAACTTTCCTGACAGGAGCAGGAGGAAGATGCCAAGTAGCCACGGCGGCGTGAATATAAAGAGTGACGGCGCGCTACGCTACGCTACGCCGCGCCGCGCTGCGCTACGCCGCCCTACGCCGGTTGTCCGGGGTGAATCAGCAGCTACTCCGCTGCAGCAGCGAGTGCAGCCCGGGGGGGAGGATATGAGAGGCAGGCAGGCAGGAGGGAGGCGGATGGATCTGGGAACTGAGACTACTGCTGCTGCTTTTATTGACTTCAGGAAAACCCCGATTAAACGCCCTCTTTGTATTTACAATACAAGTTTCCGCTCAGTGACACTCCTTTTTTAAATTCGGAGAGCTACAGCAATTTTCCTGACATTTTTCCAAACAAAACTCTTCACGCCGTTTCTAACCCTCATCTATTAAATTGAACCGAAGGAAAAAAACGAGCAAATCTAAAACTTAATCAGCATGGATCAGCATACTGTTTTTTTGTTATTATGTAAGGACACCAAAACTTAAGTGGGAAATGACAGATTCGTGTTCTATATTTGTGTGAACTCATGCTAAATGAATTATGCTCTGTAAAGTTTCCTGCCCACCTAATCCTTCTGGTTGTGTAAAAATAATTTAAATAGGTTGGTGCAGCATTGAATTACTTAACGTTGCAAATCAGGGGATATATAAATGACTCCATTCACATAATCTGAGTTAACCCTGATGTATAAGAAGAACTTAACCGTCTCAGTCATAAAATAATTGAGATAGTCTCCACAAAAACTGCATCTTTTCTAAAAAGTGAAAAGTTAAAGATTTCAAAAAGTTATTTCCAATAAACAAGAACATTTAGCTAGAATAAAAAGACAAGCCAATTTTGTATTTCAATTTCAGTACAGAAAGGAATATTTTTAAGAGAAAATTAGCGCAAAGAATAATTTTTTAACTAATTTCTTACTTTTTTACAGTTTTTACAAAGTAATTATAAAAGATAATAATAAACATTGGCTTTTGGTTATGAGATTCAGTTAATTTAAATAAAAAAAGAAAAGCACCGAAAGGATAGAAAAAAATCCGAAAGTTATCATACACTCTGAATAGAGCAAAGTATGTTTCATTGAATATTTATTTATATAATAAAGGTTTCTTACATAGAACAAGAGGAAAAGTAGAAGTTAGCAAGACTGAAAAGAAATTGTTCACCAAGCTGGGATTCCATTGATCAGATCCAAACTATAGTAGCATTTAACAAAATAGACTGATCACATTTTCCCAAAATTTGTTGTGGGTCAGAGAGTTACACTGATTACACTGCCATTGTTTCAGATCATGTGAATAATTTATCAACCAACTGCTCCATGTCTCACTATGCTGCTTTTACATGAAGCCTTTCTAAAGTGACAGAGTTCTGGTTAGACAACCTAAAAAATGTTGAGTCGCTTTTAAAGGTGGAGTAAAATGATTAATTATGAAGTCACAAAGGGCAATGAAAGTATCTGTAGCATTAGTGGAATTACTTTCTTTGTCCTTAGCAAGCAGAAATGTGTTAGTAGGTCAGTGGGTCTTTAATACTGCAGACAGTATCTCTTTTCTCTCCATCACAAAAGAGGTTTTGTGTTGAGATCTGCCAGCTGGCTGAGTGACGTCCCCCTGCTCTACCTGTACCTGTGCTCCAGTTTTGCCTCACAGTGGGACATCCTGATTACACCGATTACTCCAAGCTCCTTCAAAACTGTTGAAATAATCAGGCCAATGGTCGCTAGGTTTACTGAATACATATGTCTGACATTAAGAGAATAAAAATCTGTTTCTCAAATGTTGCAAAAAAAGACCCCCAAACCAGGGGCAATCCAATCCAAACTCACAACCAAAGGGAGAAATGTTTTTTGAGGCAAACACCAATGTTAGATCTGGTTTAGGTGAGTTACAATAGCTACTATACAATAACTTGTACTATGTATAAAGCATATAGAAGTAGAAGCTCAAATAATGTATCATTGTCAAGGAAAAATACCTAAAATTTTTCTATTTCATTTGGGTTCATCCAGTTTGAAATGTTTCTCAAACTGCTGCGGCAAAGAGTAGCATTAGCTTTTTGGGAAAGGGTGCGTGTGTGTGGGGTGTGGGGGGGAGGGCACCAAGTTACCATGGCGACCATGATATTTGTATCCCATCTGGTTGTTCAGGAAGTGTGCCAGAAAAAGCCTTTTCTGCTCTACCATCACAAATGTAAATGTGTGAGAGGAGTGTGTGGTTTGGTCACATTGAGCTGCACCAGAATCCAGTTTTTCATATTTTATCCCTTTGTCTCAGTCCTCATGTTTCTGAAGAGTCGGGCAGCGGGACTTCTTCTCTGATGCCTTGTTTGAAGTCCTTTGACATATTGTCTAAACTGCAGTTAGTTATTTTTAAAAAGTATGAAAAATAGCAAAGGTTAATTATATTCCGCAAAAATTATTTATGCCAGCAAACACTACAATACGAAGTTTAACGTGTTAGTATTTTGGGTATGTATGGCGCTGCTTTTTAAGCAAATGTAGTGAAAATACTGTTGTATTTTTCTCCTTAAAATGCATAGCTACAATAAGAAAAGCCCTCCAAAACACCTAATGTGCTAAATATGTACAGTTTTAACAGTAATATGTGCAGAAAAACAAATCCTCATTTATGCACAACACATAAAAACAGCCTATAGACAAAGGTGTCAAACTTTGTGCATCTAGGACTGGTGTGCACGCTCCAACATATTTAATCAAATGCCTGAGTGACCTCCACATCATGCAACCAAGTTGTGTAAATAACCTAAGTGCTTAAATCGGCCCTGTTTAAGCAGAAACACTAATAAATTGCATATAAAGTTGCTAAGATGAAAAATATGGGATGTTAGTAGAGAGATTACTCAAAACGTAATGAATTATTCTGTATCACAGAAACTGTGGTGGTGACTCAGTCCCATACAGCCTGCTCTTTTTTGTTCTGTCACAGCTCTATGCATGCGTGAATAAACCTCAAAGCTGACTAGAAACACACGTCGGCTCTCATTCTGCCAGTCTGAGGTGGGCAAAGACAGCAGCTCTATGCGGACACCAGCAAACACCTCTGTCTGAAAAAGAACTGCTCCCACATACTGGCGGAAGTCAAGGATCTGTCAGACTGCAAACCCACCCAACCCAACAGAGATGCAAATCAAAGCCAAAACGCTTCCCTTGGATCAAATTAGTACAGTTTAATAAATCTACATAAATTGGTTGCAAACGGTTATACATTCAGAGCATGATCATTCATTCTGCACATTTAAAGAGAACAGGAAGGCAGATGGATGTGCATTGTAGAAAATAATAGGAGCAAATAGAATAGGCTAATTATAGCTCAAGTCAGAATAGAATAGAATAGAATAGAATAGAATAGAATAGAATAGAATAGAATAGAATAGAATAGAAGGGTGATAGAGAGCCCGGCTCCCCGCCTCTGACCGCCTGCAGGCCCCCGGCGCTGACAGGCAGACCGCTGCTGTCAGATTAGCCGTAAATCATCGCGATGAGTCTCACCTCTCCCCGCTCGATCCGCTCCACGATGCTGGCGAACTCCGTCATGTCCTCGGAGTCTGACATGGCTGCAGACGGGGACGGATCCAGAGCAAGCTCGCCGCTGCAGACCGCTCAGCACAGCGCAGTAATAATGTCGGGGTGTGTGATGGGTAAGAAATGGGCTGCAGAGTCTTAGAGGAGGAGGATCGACAGGCTGCACAGGGGAAGGTGAGATGGCATCATGAGGCAGGAGCGGCTCCCCTCATCCAAATCCTCCCTCCTCCCTCCTTCCTCTCTCTCTGTGTGCAACAAGCTCATGTTTTGTCGGGAGAGTCTACAGGACATGCGCCGGCTGCTGCTGATGCTGCTGCTGATGCTGCTGCTGCTGCTGCTTGGTGGTAGTTGGCTTCTTTTCTGAGGAGAAATAAAAAAACTCCGCCCTCGTCTCTTACTGTACCATCTCCTCCTCCTTCATCCTCCTCTTCATCCCTCGGCGGCGACGTCTCGACCCACAGAGTTCTTTGTACCCGCCTCCCTCCAACATCCACCATCACTGACTCTTGTTCTTAGAAATAATCTCATTCTTAGAGAGATCAGAATAAAGAGGTTAAAGAGGAAGAATCGTCAATCTGCTGGTGACGTCACGTTAGGTTTTTAGACGTAGCTGTCTTCGTGCCTGAATGACCCAAATATGAGCACCTCTCTGTATTTTTATATTCAGAAAATGATGAGTAATTGTCTGATTAATATTGAATCATAGCATGTGATGTTATCAGTCAAAATATAAGGTTTGTGCAAATTCTGGTATTTTTAAAGCTAAAATAAAAAAAAACCTATGAAATAGGTAATACTTATATGTTAGAACAAGGTAAAGTATTTCTAGTGATAATAAATGGTGCTTACTGTATCTTCTTGATCTACACATGGTACATCGCAGATAGAAAATGACATAGGGTTGTACCTGTCTCTGCTGCATTTTTGGTTGAAACATGATTGTTCTTCTTTCAGCAAAGTTACCAGCAGTGGCTTACAGTAGCCAGAAATCTTACTGCATTCAGTGCATCGAAGCAGTGTGTATGCTTCCTAACACAAGTTGGCAAAAAACAGGATCAACATGAGGCTACATGTAGAATCAAAATTTTCTGGAGAAAACTGACAAGTCTAGAACAGGTCAGTGTGACTGAGTGCTATGACAGCAGAGAGGGATCATGACCTGAGGGAGACTGAAGCAGCAAACCAGAGCGAAGCTAAATACATGTGAAGGCTCAGAAAGAGCAAAGAGACCAGGTATAAAGTCAAACTCTCAACGCTCAAATCATAGCAGCTTGATCTTAGTTTGCTTGATCCATTTCACAAGTAATTTCTACGAGTGTGTTTTGTGCCATGGAAACACCAGAGTGTGTTAAATGTTCAGCCATCTGGCCTAAGTTACCTGTAGATGACAGGAAACTCGTCAGGATGTTTGAAAACAATTTAGGAACTGCAGAGGCTCGATCTGATCGACGCCAAAACAACAGTGAGCTTGACATTAGCAAGAAACCAGCTAAAGACAAAGCTTTCATGCTGCTTTCATGCAGGACTGAAAGTTGGAGACGCCCGTATGGAAAAGTCTGATGGCACAAATATTGAGTTATTTGCAAGTAGAAATGGCAAGAAAAATGTTTGGAAGAGTCTATGTGAAGCTTTTAAACCTGAGAACAGTTTCCCAACTATCAAGCATGGCGGCGGTGGCGTCATGCTGAGGGTCTGCTTAGCTGCCAGTTGTATTGATGAATCATAGAAAGTGAAGAATAATGAAGACGTCATTTTCTGTGACTTCGCCTTAAATCAAAAACCAAATGCTTGACAGCTGGACACACCAAAACCAATTACCAGCTGTTATAAGAAGAGCAGCCACATGTCCGGACAATCAGTAAACTGTTTACCCCCGGATTTGGCCGGGGGTGCATCTCGATGGTCAAGCAGCTTAACGTTGGCCAGAGCACAGAATGTGGGGCGACAGCGAGAAGCCAGGATTAGGTCCATGTTTTCCATTTTTCTGGCAAAGCCACTTGTTCGGCATCAGCAGATGGCCTCATGGCGTCACGCTCACAAACTCCCCTCCACCCCGGTGGGCATGAGGAGGGGGACGCCGGAGACGACCCTGACACAAAGCAGCAGGAGGATGACTACATGCATAACTCAAAAGCTGCCATCGCTGCTAAGTGACATCATCACTGAAAACCTGCAAGGCTGAAGTATGTAATTAGTTATCTCTACAAATGAACCAGAAAAACTCATTTCTCTAGAAGCAGTGTCTTTTCTCCTGGCTTGGTCAACAGCTCAACATTCGGTGTGAAAGAGGCCGAGTCTTTATTCAGCCATTTATCTTCCAGGCCTCTGCTGGGAAACCAAGCTGTGAGCTGCTGGCCGTATGTAATTGTGCATTGTTCAGCAAAAGGAACAAGGATTTATTGAACTCTGAACATCCCCCGATTAAAAATGTAGAAGAAAAATCATTCGTGTTTGGTGTTTGGAGTTTCAGATAACCTCCATTCCGGCTCCACAAGAAATAAAGACGAGTTTAGACTTTAGGAACCATTGCTAGGAACAAGGGGTCAGTATTTTACTGCTTCTTTTACAGTGTCCACCGGGGCAAGACAGATAGCGAGGGTAGGACTTTACCCTCCTCCCCGCCAGAAAGGGGCCTGGTGAGAAGGATTGTACTGTTTCAAATTTTACTCTATGAGAGTGGTTTTCTCAGCATTTTGTTTTAGTCCTCTACGTTTAAACTTTACATTTAATGGCCTGTGAATAACAAATTCATGCCTTTGGCTGTCTGTGGAGAAAAAAGGGCTAACTCATCTGCTTAATGTAATATTTAGGGTTTAAAATAATTTCGCTGGAACATTTTAGAGTGTAAAGTTCCACAATACGTTAGTCTAAGGTCAGGAAAGTAAAAGGAAAACAAGAACTGTGCTCTCTTGTCAAGTTGTACAGGCTTAATTTATTAAGTTTTTAAGTTATCAGTTATAGTTAGAGGCTTTATATATATATATATATATATATATATATATATATATATAAAAATATATATATATATATAAATATATATATATATATATATATATATATATATAAAAAAAAAGAGAGAGAAAAAAAT